>JADRCC010314098.1:0-18424 GCA_019843855.1 Hylomyscus alleni | reverse complement strand
CATCACCATCACCATCACCATCACCATCACCATCACCATCACCATCACCATCATCATCATCATCATTATTAACATTTTATTGATTCTTTATGAATTTCACATTATGCAACACCAGTCCCACTCATTATCCCTTCATATCTGCCCTTTGCCCTTGCAACCTCCACCCAAAAGATAATAAACAAACAAAGTCCAAACCAACCAAACAAAGAAACCCCATCTCGTCATGGAAGTTGTAGTGTGTCACAGTGTCAAACAGTGTAGCCTTTTGTCCATACATCTTGGCTTGGAAATGTTCATTGTAGTGAGTCATTGGTTTGGTCTGATTGAAGGTCTCTGGCTTTCTGCTCCACTATCAGTACTGGCACCTCACCGGGACTCCTCTCAGACGCCCCGTTGTTGCTGTGAGTCACGGAGCTCCTATAGCTATGGAGCTGCAGGATGGCCCTTCAGTGCCCCAGCAGATCACAGATGCAAGTGGGTCTGTGTTCACTTCTCTGTCTTCTGCTTCAGGATTGCCCACTGCTGCCCCTGGTTTTGAACACTAGGACATACTGCTTGTTCCCCACACCCCCTTTCTCCTGTACTCTGTCACTGGCCTTCATATTCTGGGACCTTTAAGATTTTATTGGGGAAGAATTTCCCTCTCCAGCCATTCTGCTCTGCCCAGGTCAGTGGAAAGGAGACCTCAGAAAGCAGTGTCCTCAAAGCAAGGAAGGAGGGCATCTTTGACTAGAGATGCAGGCCGGGCACAGCACTGCATTCTCACCACATACATCCTCTGGCCCTCTGAGTGATTTCATTTGCCTAAGGTCCCACACCGAGGGACTAGGTCAAGATTCCAGTATCTTGCTTTGGCTCGCCTATTATGTGTCACTGATATAGACAGCAGTGACTCATATTCAGTGCTGACCCCTGTCAACTGTTGCAGATTCTCCATTGCTCTGTTGGGAAGTACTCTGGGTTGGGTCCAACATTTTAGGATTTGAAAGATAAAGGAAAAGTGGGTAGTTTGAGAAAGTTTATCCCTGAAGATGTAAACAGAGATCCCCTTGGTAATCTTAATAGAGCTGTAATGGACCTTCCAAAAACACTGCAGAACAGATGTTGGAGTTTAAGTTTGGTGTTCCACCTTAAGAGTTCTAGGTTTGGGATGGAACCTTAGAGCACCCTGACCACAAGTGAGCTGTCTGTCACTCCTTTCCAAGCACAACATACCCACTTCCCCTTCTCATTAAGACTCCACTTAGCTGTTAGATAAAATCTGCAAAAGTCATGTATAATCTCCAGTTAATGGGTATCTGTTGAGCCACTAGATCACAGTACTTCTTTGTGTAGTAAACACAAAAATGGAAAGAAAATGTGTTCCAAAGGCAAGCCAGGTTGTTAGTGACTAACAGCGTCCTCTCCTTGAGGGAGAAGGTTGGACAGTCCTCCACTGTTGCTGGGGGAGATGGCAAGGCCATTCCCCAGCACAGCTCTGGAGGGAGGGAGGGAGGCACTTGGAGGCCTCACTTGTGATTGCTGGTGGCTGGGATGCATTACTGAACAGCAGGTGTTCTAGGAGACATTGTGTGCAGTCTTTGGGAACTTGTGAGTCTCTGAGTTTTCTGCCAGAAGCCATAGGACAGCAGGGATGATAAAGGTTACCCCACAAGTTAGCTGCTCTTCAGTCATGCCCAGGCTCCGGAAGTGAAGACTCTGCTTACTATTGAGTTATGAAAGCTGAGTAGAGCTTGCTCACCCAGCATGGCTTGTGTGAGCAACAAGCCAGAGTTCTTGGGTTTGCATCCCTAAACTCTAGTTTGGGATCTCAAAGTTTATGTCTTGTAGTCTCAGGTTTTGCAGAACTTGGCAAAATTCAAATAACCTGTTTTTCCCCCTTTAGAACACTTCAGTTATGGAAGATCAAAATGAAGATGAGTCCCCAAAGAAAAGTGCTCTTTGGCAGGTAGGCATGATAAGCTAGCTGATGACGATAGATAAAGCTCTGCCTTTCCTGGTGTCCTCACTGAGAGCAGAGCCCAGCCTCTGTTCTGTGTAGGGTTGCCAGGTTCAGAAGCCACCCTGCTTGTCCACCATTTCCTCTGGGAAGTATCTTTCCTGTTAATAAAGCACTTTGGAGTTTTCTAGAAGATTCCAAAAGGGCAGTATCCTAAAATACCAACTTTGTGACCTAAGATAGACTGTGTGGAAGTCCTCCATCCCAGGGATGTTGAGGCTTAGAGCCAAGTGCAGACCTCATTCCACCCAGTCCTGCAGCAAGTACAGACCACTGCTTCTCTCCGTTTGCACCCCATCCTTCTCCCCCGCTCTTCCTGTGAGGTTCTGTCCCCTTTCAGTTCAGCCTCCTTTCCTGGCTCTCTCACTTTCCCACCCATCCTCTCAGGCTTTGTGGTGGGGGTCTGGGGAACACATAGACCTTCATGGTTCAGTGTTTTTCATTAAACATGCTGATGAGCATTTTCTCCTTTGTGAGGACATGAGTAAAGGCACAGCAGATAGAGAATACAGGAAAAAAAAAGTGACCTGGGCTCATTTGAAAACTCTAATGTAGGTTAGTTAGCTAGAATAGTCTAAGATGACATGGACCAAGTGAAATAATGGCAGTGGGGCTGCAGGGTTTGTCTGGGCCACGAGGGGGTGGGAGGCTGGAATTGCAGCTGGAAATGCGCTCCTAAGCACGCATGTACTTGTTTGTCCTTTTGAACATCATGTGTAAAAGGAACATGCATGATCTTCTTCCACACTGCTCGTCACTGTAACCCTTTAGCTTACATCTCCTTAGCATCCGGGTTCCTTCATCTGTCCCATCTCCTCATTGCTTACTCAGTGGGAAACTAGAGGGTAAATGACGTAATAACCTTTTGCCCATTCAAGTGAGAAAGTGGGTGTGAAAATACTAGGATCTAGGAAGCAGGGCACAGATGTAGGCTATTGCCATCATTCTGTTTAACCTATTTATGAATGCAGATGTTCTGGAGAATTGTCAGCAGATGTTGAGTAAAGAGGACGAGCACATGGAGTCTGTGGACTCCACAGTTGGCATTTCTGTGTGCAGCCTAATTCTGTCCTGGTGATTGTGTTCACAGCACCATAAAACCCTTCATAGCTTGCCTTTGGTCCTTCCCATCATTTTCAAAGCTGTCAGTGGTTAATCCAGCCTCACTGTATTTAAAGCTGGACTGCAGCAGCCACACTGCAGTGCTTCTGTGCAGAAAGATATGTTGTGATTTGCATTACCAATTGCTTGTAATTAGACATTTCTATTTTCCTGTTACAGTGTTGTGATACTGTTATGCTTAAAATAGCATTGACATCTCCTTTTATGTTTATCCATTTATATTGGATAGCTTATGTAAAATATCCTTATATATACCCCTTTATATTTGCTGATATTTATCACAGCAAAGAATTTTTACTTTGTCTCAAGTTCTATTGCGGCAAGTAGATGGGGAGTCAGTGAACAAACTTTTAGAGTGTCTGTTCAATGCTGCCCTCTAGTGGTAACAGATGCCAATTGAATTATCCCTCATTCCGGGAATTGGGGGTGGAATGGAGAACTGGAAATGGATGGTTAATGTAAATTAAGTGGAAGATGAGTGATTTCTGACCTTGCCTATAAATGCAGACATAAAAACATACTTGAGTTATGAAATGGAAAAGATTTTTGTCAAGGTGGGTCAGAAGTTTCCTTTGAAGTTTACAGGGGTTCTCTTTTGTCTGTGTGTGTTTAGTCTAGTTTAATATGAGAACATATTATTAACAAGAGCTCTTCATTCCATGTAAGATGTTGGAAACAAGTTTCTAATGGAAGTAATGAACATTTGTAGTTCACCACTTCAGGTCTGAAAATCCTCTCCAGTCTTACTTTCTGTTAGTGTATGCACGTAGGCCATTGCTTGGCAAGGGTACCACACAACGCTGATGTGGCCAGGTGGTGGCAACACACTTTTAATTCCAACACTCAGGAGGCAGAGGCAGGTGGATCTCTGACCAGCCCGTTCTATAGAGTGAGCTCCAGAACAGCCAGGGCCACTCAGAGACACTCTGTCTCAAAATCCAAACCAAACCAAAGACCTGATGTTATTTTAGATAGCATTATAGTGGTTGTGGCTGTGAGTCTGGGGATGTAGACTGCTGTGGTTATGTTGATGGGGGAGGGTGTGTGTGGTTGCACGGGTGTGAGTGTGCAGATGTGTCAGGACATGGTCTTCTGTTGTCTGGCTGCAGTTCTTAGCACTTGGAACTAATATGGAAGGGAGGGTCAAATTATTAGGAGAAAAGGAAGCTTTATAGATTGATTTACTTTTAGGCCCCTCTTCTATTTAGATAGAGGGGGTTTCTCAGTGTGATCCCCTGAAATGCAGTCTTGGAAAGTTAAAATACAGATTCTGAGGCTCTCATCCAGACAGATAGAACCAGAATCCGTGTTAACAGGCACTCAGCCCTCTAATGCTTGCTCAGGTGTGAGAACCATTAGTATTGATGCACATCAGCCTAACCCCGCTCTGGTTTTGATTGCTCATGGTGCCTGTGGTCAGCTGCACTCTAAACACACTAAATGAAAAATTTCACAAGTGTAGGTGGGGAGAACATACGTACATATTACAGTATATTGTTTTTTTTCTTTCTTTTTGTTTTAAATTTATTTATTATATGTGAGTACACTGTAGCTGTCTTCAGACGCACCAGAAGAGGGCGTCAGATCGGGTGGTTGTAAGCCACCATGTGGTTGCTGGGATTTGAACTCATGACCTTCGGAAGAGCAGTAGGGGCTCTTGCCCACTGAGACATCTCTCCAGCCCCAGTATATTGTTTTAAGTATTCTGTTATTGTCAATAATTTTTGTTATGCATAATTTATAAGCTCTGCTTTATCATTCGTGTGTGTGTGTGTGTGTGTGTGTGTGTGTGTGTGTGTGTGTAGGTAGAAACATGTAGTGTTTGGGTCCATGGTTTCAGGCATCTACCTGAAGTCTTGGTAATATCTTGAGAATAAAGAGTGACATTAGCTTTTAATTTTAAAGAAGTGGAGACAGACTACTACTAACCAACTAGATGCTGTCTTATCAGGTTGGGCATTTAGTGCCTCTAAGACGATCCTCTCCAAAAAGGTGGAGTGGTGGTATAGTATTAAATGGGGAATAGTGAGCTAAGACACCGGTCAACTTTAGAAACAGCTGCAACTTCAGTAATTACTATGGTTGTTAATTTGAGACTATGGGTCCTCAATACATTTTAGTTATGTAATGAATGGATGAACAAAGAACTTAATTTGGCTTAGGTTAAAATTGGTATTTTAAGGTTAAATCCATAGGACAAAAGGTATTTCTAATGAAATTGGTTAAATGTCTTTCCAGCTAATTATCGTTTCTATGTTTTTCCAAAACAGATAAGTAATGGAACGTCATCTGTGATTGTCTCCAGAAAGAGGCCATCGGAGGGCAACTACCAGAAAGAAAAGGACTTGTGCATTAAGTACTTTGACCAGTGGTCTGAATCAGATCAGGTGGAATTTGTGGAGCATCTTATCTCACGGATGTGTCATTATCAGCATGGACATATTAACTCTTACCTGAAGCCCATGTTGCAGCGGGACTTTATCACCGCTTTACCAGGTAGGTAACTGCACAGTTGTTGGGCAGTGCAAGATGCCTGGTCCTCCAAGTAGGCACCAAGTAGGGTCTGAGAAGTGAATGGCAGAATGAGTGAATACACTGTGAGCCTTCGTTCTGGACAACCACTGTATTTTTAGTTAGATTTTAATCCTTCCTCAAGGGCCAGTAGTAAAATATAGTCGCTGAATTTCTAGGAAACACAGGCCACTTCTGTGATTGACCTTGCTGCGTATTAGTCAGTGCTGTTGCTTTATTTAATTGCTTTTCTGTTTTTAAAGATACACTATTTTTAATTTTGGTATGTAGACAATCTGTACTTCACATGTAATTTTAAGAATGTATGAAGCTAGGCATGGCAACTCATGCCTGTTCTCTCAAAATTTGTTAGGCTAAAATGGGGGGATTATTTGAGGCCAGCCAGGGAGAGACATACAAAAGAGCGCGCGCGTGCACACACACACACACACACACACACACACACACACACACACACACACACACACACCACGCCCCTACTTTTCCTTAAGTCTGAATCTTGGCAAGCCTCACAGAGTTGAGAGATTGTCCCTTGTCTGAAGTGATAACTTAGGCAGTGGCCAAGAAATCGAGGAGACTGGTGATGTGTCTTTGTTACTGTTCTTTCTCTTTTTCTTTTTTTGTTTCAATTCATTTATTTTATGTGTATGAGTGTCTGCATGTATATTATCTGTTTGCCCATGGAGATCACAAGAGTGTTGTGTACTGTGGAACTGGAGTTAGAGGTGGCTATGAGCCACTGTGGCTGCTGGGAACCAACCTGGGTCCCATGCAAGAGCAGCAAGTGCTCTTAACCCCCAGGCCATCTCTCCAGCCTGTTAATGTTTGTTGACAATGCTTCTTGGTCTACCTCTTAACGAAGGAAGCCCCACTGTCCTCTCTCATGCATGTGAGCTTATGGGTAGTTTTCTGGCTAAGTTTTATTTGTATTTATGACAGTTTTAGTCCTGAGCAGTCTTTTTTTCTTTTTAGATTTATTTATTTATTTATTTAGTGTATATGAATACACTGTAGCTGTACAGATGGTTCTGAGCCACAATGTGGTTGTGGGATTTGAACTCAGGACCCTAGGAAGAGCCATTTCTCCAGCCCCCTGAGCAAAGTCTTAAAAAAAAAAAAGTATAGAGAACTCCTGTGTTCCTACCTGTGCCCATACCTCCCACAGCCCAGCATCTGTACTGACATTGTCCTGCTGCATTTGTATTCATGGGTAAACCTACTGGTATATCATCCCCTCCCTAACTTCATATTAGACATTAGAATTCCCTATCCGGGCACATCATGATGGGGCTGGGTGACACGCAAACCTGCACCTATCACTCTCATGGAAGGTCTTTACTTCATTCTGCTTTGGGTTTTAACAACTTATACTTTTCTCTCTCATTTTGAAATGTTTCTTCTTCGGTTTGGTTGGTGAGATGTAGACCTTTGACTTCTGAAGAGAATGCTGGTTCTCCTTTGACAGTGCAGCACTTACTGGCACCATGCAGCACAGGTCTAGGAACCTCCCAAGATGGGTCAGTGCCACTGCAGCAGCCCCAGGAGTAGCAGGTTTTCCGCCAATGGTGCTTTCTTTCCTAGCACACAGAAGACTTGACTGAGCTATGGGTCTAGCCTGGAACTTGGGCTACAAGTGACAGGAAAGCTTCTAATGTCTTTGCATTCTTCTTTCAGAATTTAGGTGTTTATTTTCTACACTGAGAGTATAAAGAATATTTGAGGGTTGGGTGATAAAGGTTTGACTCTGCCGATCTTTCAGTGACAGAATGGTGTCCTATCTTTCATTAGTTGTCTTCTGTATGTCTAGAAAAGCAAATAGGAACCCTTTCCATTATGAATTACAATATTTGATTGCTTAGTCCAGCTTCTCATTAGGGAGATTATAATGACAAGGATCAGAGAAATTGGATGACATTCCCTTCGGTCACCTGGCTTGTTTGCCATGTGCTATTGTAAAATGATGGTGGGTAGACATGGGTTCAAAGTTATCACAAAAGATGAAATCACTCAGTTAAGATTACTCTGGGAGAGTCCTTAAGTGGATCATGAATACTAAATCAATGGATCATAACTGTCTTTGTTTGCTGTCTGTTGTTGTGATTAAGCATCTTGTTCAGAAGCAACTTAGAAAGGAAAGGGTTTATCTCATCCTATGGCCTACAGTCCTCCATTGAGGGAAGTCAGGGCAGGAACTGAAGCAGAGACCACGAGGACCACTGCCTACCAACTGGCATGCCCACTTTGCTTTCTTTCATAACTCTAGCCTTTGCCAAGTTGATAAAAATTCTAATCAGGACAGTAACTCAATTCACATTTGGTTATGGAGGATGAGAAGAAGGGCCTTTCACTGTGAGAGAGAAAGGTATAGGTGAATGGATTCTTGTGCGTACCTCCTCTGTACATTACTGGACCTCCAGAGCCCTGGCATTGTGCTGCACCAGGAAAGGTCAGGAAGTCTTTCAAGTTGCTGATTGTACTGTTCTTCACCAGTGACTACTAATGAATGAGGCCAAGCCTCCATGCTTTCAAGAAAGCGTGTTTAATGTTTGTTTCTCTTGTTTTGGTTTCATTTTCTTCTCTCTAGTTTGCTTTCCAAATGGTTTAGATGTGGGCGATTGCCCCCTTATGTTTACCGAAAAGCCACAAGGTGGCACTGTTGCAGTTCCCTTGATAGTTTCCAGCAGCCCCTTCTGGGGTGTGCACAGCCTTGGAGCAGAGGCAGAACAGATGAACATGTGTTATGTATATAAATATGGTTAGTATAATTGCATACAATTCAGTTTTCATTACAGCGAATTTTAAGGCATTGTCCATATCTCTGTTAACGTGGAATTTTGTGGTATTGAATGCTATATGAAATGAATGGACTGTTGGCTGGGACATGGAAATATTTCTGTTAAAATGCTATTTGTCTTAACAGGATTTGATCTGAACATATATACATATGTCAGTATATTTCATACATGAGAATCTAATAGCCAGGGACAAGTTGGCCCAGCTGATTGTATTTGTGACTAGTAGACTTGGATTAAACCTGGCATTAGTTCTTCTCCCAGACCTATGCTGGTAGAGCATTATGGGGAAGAGAAGTGTGAATGCTCTTATCGTAGATTTAATAAGATGTAGAAAACTTTCAGTCATTCTGCTAGTTCAGTGTCCAGTCATTCAGTAAGTATCCGGAGTTGGGACTTTTACTGTTAAGATTGACAATCATTTTAAACTTTTGCTTGTGAAAACATTAGTTCTAAAAAACTGTCTATAGTGTTGGTTTTTTAAAAATGCTTACTGTGAACATTGTACCTGTCAGTATAAGAAAAGTGGAAAATGTTTGTGGTCTCTGGCTCCTTTTGGTTCAGTGGAAAAAGTGATAATTATGATACGCTTTTCTAAAAATTATGGTAAATGTTTAGTCTGCAATGTCAATTTCTGCAGGCTAAGTTTGTGGTTTGTAAGAACTGTTGTTAAAGGGAAAATTTATACCATTTAAAATAGAGGCAGATTGTACTTCAAAAAAGATGATAAGTCTTGCTGATCAGTTTGGTGAGGTATCTGTGCGATTAAAAATGTTGAGATGCTTAGCTTCCTGCCCATGGTTTATTCATTTGTCTAGCCCTCAAGTAAGGACAGAAAACCATCACAGACTATAAATATGATAGACTAGATCAATGGTCACAGAGATGGGAAGGAATGAGCCGAGGCTTCAGGTTGGGCACAGGGCCAAAGATCTAGCATCACAAGTGGGGAGTGTGAGCAGTGGAACTAGACAGCCCCAAGGATTCAGTACCAGGGTCCACACACAGCGGCCTGTCCTCATCTATGTGGGCACAGTGGTAACCTCACAGTGGGGGAGGACTAGAGACAGCATGTGTCTCCAGGGTGCCTACCACCTAGTGGGTGTGGCGTGGAAGGATTTTCACTTTATCATTTGGTTTTTGGATAGTGTAATGGGAAGCCTTGGGTTTGTAACCTACGCTTATTTTCACTTTTTAGCCCTCAGAGTTGCACATAACCAGGAAAGACTTTGACATTGGTTGTAGGTGGTTGCTTTATTTTAAAAAGATTTTTAATTTTAGATTTTATAACCAAAGCTGTGACTCGTGAAGCAAGGAACAGCAGAAGTGGGCGTTGGGTGGTTCTTTACAGCTGCTCATTGAGGGTCTCTAAACTACTGGAAGTTACTGTATGATCTAAGCAGCTGTGTTAAGCTGGCCTCACCAAGGGCACTGAACTGACATCACACATTTGAGGTTTGTTTTGATAATGGTACATTTTACACATTGAACTTTTGAAATTGGTGCCTTTTAATTGTTTGAGTTTATTGCTGACATTTTTCTGGATTCTCACGAGGTGCCTGCAATTAGCACCAGCAGCACTCTGAGAAATGTATGTGCACTATCAGGCTGTATTCTGCTGAGGTAGTGATGTGTCCCTCTTGTTGCCTTAGGAGGGGGATGGAGGCTCCATCAGCATGCTGGAGTAATAAGAGCCAGACACACTGCTGAGGAAAATACTTAGTTTAACACTTCAAAAACCTTCAGCCCTGGCTAAAGATCACCTTGTGTTCATTCCATAACCTTTGTTTTCCTCAGTGGATTTGAAACCAGAAAGCTCAGCATTCATATCAGTTAAGGAGATTTGAGGGGAGGGGACAGGAGAAAATTAAGGGCATTTATTGAATACCTGTTTTATATCTAGGTAAGTCTCCTAGTAGCCTTCCCAGTAGACTTGAGAGATTCCTTCACTGTAAAATGTGGATATTTAGAACACCTTGGAGAGTTACTTTGCAGATTAGCTTTGAGATAACTTCTTTAAGCACTTAATATTGTTCCTATGTTATGGACTAATGATATTTAAAAAGAATAATAGATTTTCTTATGGCCACTCACATAGCAGTTCACTGAAACAAAATGTAAGCCAGGTTATCTGGTATGACAGCCATTGTGTTTCCATAAGACTAAATCATGCTGCCTCCTGTAAGGACAACAGGAATTTAAAGTAGTAACCACAGGAAACCTTAGGTGTAACCTTAGGTGTCACTAGGGCATTGCTCATGGCATTTGGAAGAGGAAATATGTAGGGGATTTGCTTATGCAAAATTTATTAATGGCTTAGTTCTGTGATCAATCAGTGAGGAAGAAAAGATCCAAGACTACTAGGGTACCCTTGCTATAAACCAGTAGTCCCCCATTTGTCAGAATTAGGTGACATTTCTAAGAGATGGAGTCCTAGGCTGCCTCTTCCAGAGGCTGATGCAGCAGGAAGTGTGAGGGATCTGTTCGGTTGCTGTGCTTTTGAAAGTCGGTGACCCTAGTTGATTCCAGTCCAGTACATGGCTTTAGTATCTCATTGTTGCAGGCTCTGGCTCCTCAGTAAAGTGGAAGTTTGAATGCTATTTTCCTGGTTCTTCACAGGTCATGGGAACCCTGCCACTGAGACCTGGAAAGACCGATGTCCTTCTGCTGCATGTTTGCCTTGCTTTTTGTTTCATCTTTCCAAGAATAGAGCATTTGAAAGGGGAATTGGTTAGGGCATGTTTATAACCAATTAGGAGGATCTAGTTAGTGGGAGAAAGTCATGGGAGTCCTGTAAAGTGACTGTTAACATCCTGTGTGGGAGGAAGTCCAGTGAGCCCCCAGCCTTAGAGAAATCCAAGAAGAACTAAGTATGTTACCCTGTGGCTAGAGAAATGTGATTAAGCATGATTTTAATGTGATTATAGTAAGTATAGACTCGGCTTATGGCAGCTGAGAGATTCTGTAATTTGAATCCATAGTTGTAGCTGTGGTGTGGAGAGAGAGACAGACCTGTGTGACTACACATAGAAGATGTAGGAGAGGTGCACATGAACATGTGGTTCACAGAAGGTGTCTGGGCTTTGGAGAATGGTCTCAAGAACACAGAGTTGGACATCATGTCAGATTGTCCAGATAAGGAGAATTGCAGACGAAGTATCCAGCCATCTGGAGGGGACTCACGGGGAATGTAGGGATAATGTGCTGGAAGCGGATGGCAGGATGGTCTGTTTCCACTCTGTTTTTACCTGCTCTTTCTATCTCTTAAAACAATAAGGGGGGGAAAAGGTGTGGCCCAGAAAGAGCCGGGGACTGGTGTTCAGAACTAGGAAGGAAGTTCTGAGAAGTGACTGAGTGTTGGTGCAACTGGGCTCGTAGTCCTGCCTGATGGTCCAGAGGAGACTGTCGGACAGGTTTTAAGAACTGGAGAGGTATTTGTAGGACGCAGCTGTTACATTGGATATTACTCTTCAGCTCATCTTAATGTAAACAGTTAATTGGTGACTGAAGAGATTAGGAAGGGTGGATAATCTTCAAAAGGGTGAATGTAAGATATGAACAATCTCTTGTTTTTAGAGCAGGCAGTTAATTTGTTAATGTGTGTTTTGTAATTTTTCTCCAATGAGCATGGATTGTATATTTTAAGAAGGAACCCAAAGCAACTGTTGCCAACTTGCAAATGAAAGGTTGCAGAACTAGTAAGTACCAGCAAGAGGGAGAGTGAATGAGCCAGATTCAATTGGCTCTACATCTGGGTGCTCTTACCAAAATAAAAGTCAGAAGGTGATCTAAAGATGGCAGTGTCTTCATGGGAGCTTCTCCAGATGTCCCTATGGACTGAAGTGACAGATTTGGACTAGACTATTTAGATATCTTACAGAGCTGGTGGCTGAGTTTTGGGACCCTGAAGTATTACCAGATTCATCAGGAATGGCCTGCAGAGGAGAGCGGCTGTCCTGGGTGCTGTCCTTGGTTCTGACCCATTTCTCATGCTTGTACTTAACTGCGGGTAAAGATAGTCTGCTCTTTATGTAGGTCTGCCAAGGAATACTCCTTTCTGGAAGCTAAAACCCAGAGTTCTAGAGACGGCAGTGACTAGTTCACATGGAAAATTTGAAGCTGAATTATAGTAGAGATAAGCATAAAGTGCTGCTGACCCTGTCCCACCAGTGGTCAAATGTAGAATTAAAGGGAATTATTTTAATAGCAACTGGGGAGAAGGACATGGATTTTATTTTAACTTATTAGCATCTCAGGAGTCTGCTGTGCTGTGCCCATTAGGGGAAGGATATGCCAGTCTGTGATTGTAAGCCCTAAGGTAATTCAGGTAAACAGGAGAGCAGTGGTACTATGCTGGACTAGATCTAAGACCCAGCTCCTCAGGCTGGAGCTGGGTCTTAGATCTAGTCCAGCATAGAATTGGTGTATGAAAGGTTTGGAAGCTGTCATTAGCAGTGTGACCATGTCATTCTGAGACATTGGTAAAGCTTGCCTGCTGGCCCTCTTCCTCCAACTAAAATGTCAGGGATGGACACCCACTACATGTGGGCTGGAAAGAATTCCTTGTGTGTCATTTTGTGTCAACGCTCTAACAGCTAGTGATTCTTGTCCATGCTCTGGAAGGACATGGAGAAGGAGGAAATGGAAATGGAGGCCACAGCTGCTGCTAACTGGGCAGAGTTGCCTTAGTGTTTGCTTTGCTGATGTTGAGGCTTCATAGCCAGCTGCTCAGGACAGAAGACGGTCTCTGTAACAGGGAGGTGACACAATGGACAGAAACACTTTTATTTTTTAAGATTTACTTATTTTATATACGTGAGTATACTGTCACTGTCTGCAGACACACCAGAAGAGGGCATTGGATCCCATTACAGATGGTTGTGAGCCACCATGTGATTGCTGGGAATTGAACTCAGGACCTCTGGAAGAGCAGTCTGTGCTCTTAACTGCTGAGCCATCTCTCCAGCCCGATGCGTACACTTTTAATTCTTCACATGCCTTAAAAAAATGGGTCAGTTTTACCTTTTGGTCCCTGTGGCTATCAAAAGTTCATGATGGAGTGTGGTTTATCGCTTGTGTTCATGAATATGAGCAACAAGCCCAGGCTTTGAAGCAAGAAGTCTTCCCATCCTAGCTTCACTACAGAGCATAGCCCAAGAGCTGTCCCTCTTGTGCCTTGGTGTTAACTTTGGAGAACCATTGGCCTGTAAAGGTTTGGCAGAAAATTGGGGATGGGGCTCTGAAAATTCCCAGGACAGCTCCCACAGCAAGAACAGCTGCTGCCAGCTGTACCTGTTCATGAGCCTTCCCGTGCCTTGTGCCTGCGTGTTGTATCAGCCTCAAGGTTTACTTAGTTTTTACTTTAAAAGAAGGGCCGCTCTATCTGTCCAGTGCCGTATCCATTCCTTTCATTGCTTTTCTGTTTTGTAGAGCAAGGCTTAGATCACATAGCAGAAAACATTCTTTCCTACCTGGATGCCAGGTCTCTGTGTGCAGCAGAGCTGGTGTGTAAAGAATGGCAGCGTGTGATCTCAGAAGGGATGCTTTGGAAGAAGCTGATCGAGAGGATGGTGCGCACCGACCCTCTCTGGAAGGGACTCTCAGAAAGAAGAGGCTGGTAAGTATGGGGTCCTTGTTTGGAAAAAAGTTTCCTTGCTATGCTGTCAACTTGATTACTCAGGGCAAATATTTGTAAATGTGTCAGTCTATTTAAACATGGAAGAAAAATGATAGATTAAAGCTGTTAGAATTTCCCCTTCTGACGTGGATTTGATATTATAAAGCCTTTAATACCTCAAATGGGTGATACATTCATCTTTTTAAAGCTATAAATTTGTGCTTTTTCCCATCACAAAAAGGTAAGGAAAAAAATGTGAGAGTTGGAGCTAGAGAGATCCCTCAGTGGATAAGACCATTGACTGTCCATTCAGAGGACCTTGGTTCAGTTCCCAGCAACTCCCTGGTAGTTTACAGTATTCTGGTGCTCCATTTCTAGATGCCCTCTTCTGGCCTCCTCTGGCACCAGGCACCATGTGGTGCACAGACATATATGCAAGCAAAACCCCCATACATGAAACAAATTTTAAAGGAAAATATAAGAGTCTAGTAATGTTACTTACTTGTTTTTTTAAATTGCTAGGGATTGAACCAACTGCTCTGTCACAGAGCTATTCCAGAAGCCCGAGTTAAGTCATTTCTGTTTTTATTACTGCTCATGGGGAAGAATGGAAATACAACGAAGGGTTTTCTAGGGAAGCCCGTGAGCTTAAATGCAGTTTTTGATAGTCCTGTGCATTGTCAGCCATCTGGCTCAGTCAGCATAGAGAAAGTTACAGACCAACGCACAAGACTGGGAAGATGGAGGGTGAGGCTGCATTTTCATGATGGGAGGAAGTCTAATGTGAGATAAAACCTTTCACAAGCTTCGTTAGCACTTCATGTGGGTGCTGTATAACATAGTACGCAACAGGAGGAAGGCACTGTCCCAGGGAGGAAGGGCTAGGTTCTGCTAATGGGCATGAGGAATTTTGAAAAGGGATAGCAAGCTAATTGTTCTCTTGGTGCTAACTCTAGCGTGAATTTTTCGTTTTTCTTAGTCGATAAAACCATTAAAATATATTTAATAGTGAAAGTGTAAAATCCAATGTGAAGGTTCACAGCTTCAAAATGCCTATTGTAATTTTTTTCTTTCTTTTCCCGAGACAGGGTTTCTCTGTGTAGTGCTGGCTGTCCTGGAACTCACTCTGTAGACCAGGCTGGCTTCAAACTCAGAAATCCGTCTGCCTCTGTCTCCCAAGTGCTGGGATTAAAGGCATGTGCCACCACTACCACGACAGACGACTATTGTAATTTTTCAGAGGTTCATTAAAATGTATAGACTTAACTACTGGTTTATTTCAGTGTGTCCTGTTTTCTATTTGCAAGTTTTTACTAAGTTTAGAGGGGGAAAAATCTCTAAAATGAGAGTTTAATTATTTGTGTGACAGTACTCAGAAAATAAAAGAGACCAGCATTGTGCCAGAACTAGATTATCTCTAGCATGGAAACTACAGTTTGTTAGAAGTCCTCCTTTTGAACTGTTAACACTCAGTGCAGGGAAAAGACACGAAACTCGGGCTATCCTTATAAGCATGCTTAAATAAAATCCCTACTTTTATGTGCAAAAATGTAACATCTGTTTGTTTTCATTTACCAGGGACCAGTACCTGTTTAAAAACAGACCTACAGATGGCCCTCCCAACTCATTTTATAGATCATTATACCCAAAGATTATCCAGGACATAGAGGTAACTGTTTACTTAATTGTCTCACACTCTTGGGATTTTGTTCTCAACTTTTTATATTGTTTTCAAAGTCCTTTTGTTCTAAACTTATGGAACTCACATGTTTTAAAAGTTGAGTTTTGGAAATAAATGTCACAGTGTGTAATCTATAGCTGTTCTCCAGAGCTGATCATGCCTTTTTATAGAAATAGAACTTTTCTAAAACACGACATGCTTCTGTAAGGCTGCCAGTTAATTAAAACCTTAATCCAAGATAAACCATATTCTAATTTGATAAATTTTCCACAATCCAAGGCCCAGTTTTTAAGGTAAACATACTTTTATATTTTTGAGCCATCTTTGTGGAAGGCATGTGTGTAGTCTCCTCTTAAGTCATGCATAGTTTTTCATAAAAATGGCTCAGGTTATTCTAAGCCATTATGAAATGGGCTTTGTGAAGCAGGGTATGCTTTGGGGCTGTTGTGAAGTTGAGTGTAACTTCAGTGAGCAATAGAGCTCTGTGCTTTTGCTAAGAGATGTTAGCCATGTCCAATATTGTCATTGTGCTCTTAATTTACTTTTATTATTAAACCCTTTCCCTTAAACCAGGATAGACACACACGCACACACGCACATACACAGATACACACGCACACACAGGTACTTCTTTATTAATTCTTTCACACATGTTCTTGTCTGTTCTTGGTTTCTCCACTCTTTCCTCTTTGGCAGAAAAGTTGAGCTTTCACTGGCCAGTGCTGTATCTCCCATAAAGTTACAGCCAGTTTCCAAACTGTGAAGTAATCTTCTTCCCCAGGTGATGAACATAAAAGTTATTGTGCCAAAATTCGTTAGTGGAGAAACATGTGCCTTTGGAGTTCATCCCCCACCCCTTCTCAGGCAGATGTGAACTAACGGATCCATCCCATTAATGGTTCACCTGTGTGTGACCGGATATCGTTATTTAAAAGAGGAAACTCTTGTCTTGAGTGTATGCTCTCTAAACGACTTAAAAACTAACCTTTTAGGGAGGGCTCAATTTTCAACCATTGCCACATAAAGTTTAAGAATTAATTAACCTATTGTTCAGAAAGGACTAATGTCCTGCAGAGCTCTGTGGGTGACTTGGGGCAGACTGTTCTTACAGGTTAGGGGCTGTGCATTTCAGGAGGGAAGGGGCTGCTCTAGGTCGGTGCACCAAGACAGTGTGTGTATGCACATCATGGAAATGCCCTTCTGTCTTCGGCAGGAGTAACTGTTGAGAGACTACGCTACTTTCCATGAGTGCTCTCAAGAAAGCATTGCTTCTGAGAGGATGTTTTTTAAAGCCGTTCATTAATAAACAGGAACTCGGAGAACCTTTATCAGATTGAGGTTTGGTGATGTAGATTATTTTATTTAGTTGTCATGACTACTGTTATAATCGACAGTATGACAGCACTTACCATAACCATTTCCTCAGGCTGAAAAAATATTTTAATGCTAGCAAAGGAGGCAGATGTGATAGGAAATGGAGCCATGGGGAAACGAAGTTTGACACAAAACCTCTGCATCACGGTGGTCTTCCCAGTGGTTCTTAAAGTGTGGGTTTGGGAAAACCCACTGCCTGGCCACAGAGTCTCCTCCACATTTTTGTGGCTAAGTTTCTTAGTATGAAGGATGATGCTTATACTTCAGTGTACTCACTAAGAGTAATGGTGACAGAAAGGTGTCCCACTAACAGGACACTTACTTGTACCAGATACTTTGTTTATAGCATACCTTCTCATTCCATAGTCTAGACACCCTGAAAAGTAGGTCAAGTCTACAATTGAAAAGCTAAGAAACATGGGTTGACAAGGTAAACGGTTATCCTGGATCATAGTGAATGACACAGCCCATAATCAACCATATATATACTCTCACGGACACATTATTGAGTGGTACAGTCCATAGCCATCCACATATTCTAACAAACAGTTACTGAGTGGTAAAGTCCATGACCAGTCACATACGATCTGGCTCTTCATACAAGACCTTTGCACTATGGATCAATGGCACCATCTCTGAACAGAGCTCCACTCTGTTTTAGGAGTGTGCTGTGTTCTGTCAGGGCAGGCATAAATGTGGAAGTTCTTCTCTCTGTGATCCATATCTGTGAGGCACACAGATGAGCTTGTCCATAATGACTGCTGTGAAAGTGTCACCTGAAAGACACAGTGATTGTCACCCCTATAGTCTACTATGAACTATGAGGGTATTTACTCAGATAATTACAATAATTTTACAAGGTCTGTATCATGCCATATTGTATTGTATCATGTATCACAAAGGGACACTAGACTAAAAGAAGTTTTTAGAATGTGCTACATAAAAGAGAATATGCTTCATAAAAGAGGTGAGCTTTTGGCTGAGGTCTGTTTAGCCCTGGGCTTACAGTTAGTTGTTTGCTATTTCCAAAGTAGAAAGTTCAGGAAGTGAAGGAGAAAGGCATGTTTTATTTCTTCGACTTGTCTTCCTCAGTGTATGTGGATACTCAGCACCTTGACTGTTCAGGTGAGATCCCTTGGCCCTGCTTTAGTTCTGTTAGGGAAAAGGTAGATTGAAAGGTTCTTAACACTGCCCAAAGATAAAGGAACACCAGAGTGTCCAGGTCTCCCAGTCTGTTTGTCCCCTTACACTCCACAGACCAGCTCTTCCGGATCCAACTCTTGTTTCCCTCTGTTCTCCATGACAGC
>JADRCC010314086.1:0-18356 GCA_019843855.1 Hylomyscus alleni | reverse complement strand
CATAAAGTACAACCCACAAACCTCAAGAAACTCAAGAAAAAGGAAGATATTTCATTCCTTCTTGAAAGGGGGGAACAGAATACCCATGCAAGGAGTTGCAGAGACTAACTATGGAGCAGAGACTGAAGGAAGGGCACTCCAGCCTGATATAGCTGTCTCCTGAGAGAATCTGACAGTACCTGACTAATACAGAGGTAGAGGCTCACAGTCATCCATTGAACTGAGTACAGGGTCCCCAATGAAGGAGTTAGAGAGGGAACCAATGGAGTTAAAGGGTTTTCAGCCTCTTGGGACGAACAACAATATAGACTGACCAATACCCTCAGAGCTCCCAGGGACTCAACCACCAACCAAGGACTATACATGGTGGGACTGATTGTTCTGGCAGCATGTGTATAGTAGAGGATGGCCAAGTTGGTCATCAATGGGAGGAGAGGCCCTTGGCCCTGTGAAGGTTCTGTGCCCCAGTGTAGGGGAATGACAGGGCTGATAAGTGGGAGAGGGTAGAGTGGCAGGTATGGGGAGGGGGGAGGCAACAGGGGTTTGTTCTTGTTGTTTTTTATTGTTCATTAAATATTATTTAGAAAATAAAGAAAAAAAATAAAAATAAATAAATATACCTGTGCTCAGTTTCTGAAGCACCTGCATAGAAAATGTTGTGGACACAATTGACAAAAGCTTTCAGCATGTCTGTGCAAATGTCAAAACGTCATCCAAAACTTTTGATTGCCAGAGAAAAATAAAGAACATGAACTTAAAAAAAAAAAAAGACAAACCTATGATACAGTCTGCCAACTCTACACTGCGGAGAACTTTACAGGATATTTTCTTCAAAAAAGTTGATGTCTTTAACAGAAGATGCTTTTGAAGTTCTAGTGGCATTTTACATAGGAAAAAAAAAAGTCCTCATAACCTTCATATAAAACAACAATAGTGGCACAGATCTCTAAAGCAATCTTGAGCAAGAATAACCAGCCAGGAGATTTTACACTTCATGATTTCAAGTTGCATTACTAAGGCATGGCATTCAAAGCTGCTTGGTACAAGTATAAAAACAAGCACTTATGCCAAGGAAACAGTATCACCCAGGCATATACAGTCAACAAAACTTTTTCCTTTTTACAAGCTTATGAGTTTTAATTTTAGAACCTCTAAAATGTTACAAAGTAGTACTATTCTACTTACAACTTGCAGCTATGTTAACCACAATAGAAAAGCCTATCAGTTGTCTGAGAGTGAAGAATGCAGCTATGTTAACCACAGTAGAAAAGCCTACCAATTGTCTGAGAGTGAAGAAACAGCCATGTTCAAAAGAGGTGAGCATGCCCTTCCTGTCACAGGGTTGCTAGGACAGTTTATCAAAATATAATAGTGTGGTGTTGTTTTCTTTCCCCAATGAATTCCTGTGCTGAACCTTAGTTTGTAAATCTCCCTACTCAGAGTTCACTTGTGTGAGAATGAACTATTCGTATAGAGGAACAAAGACATTGACTCTGATTTCATGCAGGTACTGTAATTTAAGAAGGAATGAATAGTACACAACATATTCAATAATTTGTTCTGGCAATATGGTTCATCCACAAACAAGATAACTAAATTGTGTGCTTATCTCATTCTCTCCCTCCCTCTCTCTCTCCTTCCCTCCCTCCCTCCCTCTCTCTCTCCTTCCCTCCCTCCCTCCCTCTCTCTCTCCTTCCCTCCCTCCCTCTCTCTTTTGCTCTCTCTCTCTCTCTCTCTCTCTCTCTCTCTCTCTCTCTTTTAATTTTGAGCTCTATTAACATTCATTTACTACATAGTTCCTTTTTGGTTTGATTTAGAACAGGTGTATATTATACTGTGTCACACTCAATAGAGCCTCTTTTGTTGTTGTTGTTATATTTTTTGTTATTTTATTTACTTACATTTCAAATGTTGTATCCTTTCCCAGTTTCCTCTCCAACTTTCCTATTCCATTCCCCCTCTCCTTTGCCTCTATGAGGGTGCTCCTCCACCCATACACATCCTCCCGCTACCACATCACCCAATGCTGGGGCATCAAGCCTCCACAGGAACCAGGGCATTCCCTCTCATTGATGCCAGAGATGGCCATCCTCTGCTACATATGTAGCAGGAGTCATAGATCACTTCATGTATGTATCCTTTTTAGTTAGTGGTTTAGTCCCTGTGAGATATGAGTGGTCCAGTTAGTTGATATTGTTGTTCTTTCGATGGGGTTTCAATCCCCTTCAGCTCCTTCATTCTTTCCCCTAACTCTTCCACTGGGTCCCTGGGCTTAGTCCAAAGGTTGACTGTGAGTACTTGAATATGTATTAGTCAGATGCTAGCAGAGCCTCTTAGGGGACAGCTATACCAGGCTGTAGTCAGCAAGTACTTCTTAGCATCAGCAATAGTGTCTGGGTTTGGTGTCTGCAGATGGGATGAATCCCAGGTGGTGTGGTCTCTGGATGACCTTTCCTTCAGTTTCTATTCCAATTTTTGTTCCTGTGTTTCCTTTAGACAGGAACAATTCTGTGTCATAAATTTTTGAGAGGGGCGTATGGATCAATCCCTCCACTGAGTACCTTGCCTACTGGAGGTGGCCACCACATGTTCTGTCTCCCTTTGTTAGGTGTTTTGTCTAATGTCGTCCCTTCCCTGATGTATGGAACTTTCTAATGGCTACTTCCAGTTCCCCATGTCCCACAGCTATGTATTTCTATCCATTTACCTGACCCTCTTTACTTCTTTCCTGTGTCTTCCCATACCTGATCCTGCCTCCCTTATTTCCTTCTCCCTATTTTCTCCTTCTACCTTCCATGATTATTTTGTTTCCCCTTCTAAGTAGGATGAAATATCCACACTTTGGTCTTCCTTCTTATGCTTCATAAGGTCTGTGACTTGTTTCGTGAGTATTCTGAGCTTTTGGGCTAATATGCACAGATCAGTGAGTACATACCATGTGTGTCCTTTTGTGTCTGGGTTACCTTACTCAGGATATTTTTTAGTTTCATCCATTTGCCTGTAAATTTCACAAAGTCATTGTTTTTAATATCTGAGTTGTACTCCATTGTGTAAATGAACCATTTTATCTGTATCCATTCTTTCATTGGGAACATCTGGGTTGTTTCCAGCTTCTAACTATTATGAATAAGGCCACTATGAATATAGTAGATCATGTGCCTTTGATATACATTGGAGCATCTTTTGGTTATACGCACAGACTTGGTATAGCTGGGTCTTCAGGTAGAGCTATTTCCTATTTTCTGAGGAACTGTCAGATTATTTTCTGTGTGGTTTTGCCAGCTCCACTAGCAATGGAGGAGTCTTCCTCTTTCTCCACATCCTCACCAGCATCTGCTGTCACCTGAGTTTTTGATCTTACCCATTATGGTTGAATTATATAAATGACATGGCTTTGAAAACTGAAACAGAAATGCAGAGGAGGGGAAAAGGAGAATAAACTCCTCTCATGGATGCAGACCTTAGATGTTTCATTTCCAGAAACATAGCATGTAAGTTGAAACTATTGTGACAAATTTTTAGTAGCTAAAATTGTTTCTTGTTAAAACACTCTTCAGTAATGGTACCTTTCTCAAACTTACATTGAAAATTTGTTTAGTATCCTTTTTCATTGATTATCTTTATAAGAACTTTATAAATGTATATATTTTCCTAAAAAGCCAGTGTCTGTTTGCCTGATTATTCATGGGATTTACCTGCTTTTATTTCTTCTATCCCACTAGACATTTACCTTTTGAGCCTTACTTAATTGATTTTTCAGAATAAATATAATTACAGCCTTTCTCCTTTTCCTTTTCTCCCTAAAATCCCTCCTTTTCATATACCTTTTCCCATTCTTTTTCAAATCCATGGCTTTATTTACTTATTTCCCCCTACCCCCCCCTCTCTCTCACACACACACACACATATATATAAATATGACAACATTTATTTTCTACTTCTATGTTTCTCTTGAAAGCATACTGCTTTGGATATTTTCATTTCGTTCAAACTGTCATTGCAAATAGACTTTGTCATATGATATATTATGATTATGGTTTTCCTTAACTCAAGATCTCCCAGATTCTTCCCATCTCCCCACTGACCCAAATCCACATTGTTTATTGCACTTGCTCATTAGATAACAGTCATATGAATAATAGTAATAGTAATAATAATATTAATAAACTGACATATTTGAACATATCAAAACAAAACACAAACAAATAGAAAACCATGAGCCAAACACAAAGCACTGAATACTCATTTTTAATTAGAAAGATAGCTTAAAGAAAGAAAGGAATTATGAGGATGCTCCCCCACCCACTCATTTATTTCCTGCCTTCCTGCCCTGGCATTCCCCTACACAGGGGCATCAAGCCTTCACAGGACCAAAGTGGAAACAGGGAAAGGGGATAACACTTGAAATATAAATAAAGACAATATCCAATAAAAAATTACCTACAATACAAAAAAATGGAAAGGAATTTTTGCTTTTTATCTATTATCATTTTTGATACTATATTAATATCTTTCAACTGTTATGGCCTTGTCAATAATTTAAAATTTTAAAACAACAGAAATGTATTATGTTATATCCCAAGTGATGAATAGCAAAGACTGAGTAATTTATGCCTCAGACTTGAAGAAGGATTACATGGATGCATGCTCTAGATTTAGTCAAGTGTCACATTCCATAAACCATGTCTGCATTATGCCAGTTTCAGTGCCCATAGTCTAGTTGCCAGCTCGATTTATTCAATACTATTTTTTTGCTTCTTTGATTTAATTTTGATTGTTGTGAAACTTAAGGCCAATCACAATAATCCAGCACTATATCTTACCTTTAAATGCTCTTTAGCTTCCTGGAATATGAAAAGTTCCCTTTTTTGAATAACTTTATATTCTTTTTTTTCAATTTATAATTTATTTATTTATTTTTTGTTTTTTAGATATTTTCTTTATTTACATGTCATATGATTTCTCCTTTCTCAGTTTCACCCCCAAAAAACAAACAAATGAACAAACAAAAACAACAAGAACAAGCCCCTGTTTGCCTCCCCCACCCCATGCCTACCACCCCACCCTCTTCCACTTATTGGTCCTGTCATTCCCCTACATTGGGACACAGAACCTACACAAGACCAAGGGCCTCTCCTACCATTGATGATCGACTTTACAATCTTCTACTATACACATGCTGCCAGAACAATCAGTCCCACCATGTATAGTCCTTGGTTGGTGGTTTAGTCCCTGGGAGCTCTGAGGGCATTGGTCAGTCCATATTGTTGTTCGTCCCAAGAGGCTGCAAACCCTTCAACTCCATTGTCCTCAAGATCCATTTGGCAGTTGGTATCTGTATCTCTATATTTACTTTTTTTCAGATTTTTGTTTCTTAACATCTTTCTTCACATCACTTGGTCAATTATAGTATATTTACATACATTTTCACCTATTTACATATTTTATTACTATGTTGAAAAGAGAAAGTTGTAATTATTAATTTGGGGTCGAATATTGAAGTCAATGGAATTCCATTTTGTTCTGAGATTTAAAGGTAGACATTAATAGCATACTTGTCTCCTATTAAAATTTGTATAATGCATTCAGAACTCAACCAATTCATTTTGATATTCAACATTTTAAAACTCCATAATTTCTATATAAGAATATTTTAAACATAAAATAGAGATCACTGTAGCTCATGAACTGTATTTAACATTCATGTTTTATATCGTAATGGGATGTTTAAAAAGCCTTTGTCTTATTTTCATCATATTTTAGACCTTTTGAGCCATAATTTAGTAACAAATAAATATCAATGTATTTCCATTCTGTAAATTTTTAACTAAAGCCCTGTGGTGCTGGACATTCCCCCAGATTTTGAATGGGAAAAAAATTAAAAATGTTTCTTTCTGTACTTCTTCCCCTTTTTGTTTTTTTACCTCCTTACTTATTCTTCAGACAAAACTTTCATTTACATTCTGTGATGATTAACATTTATTCTAGCATATGCCTCATTAAAGCTACAGATGAAGCAATATAGAACAATAATTGCAGCGTGATTCTCAGCAATAAAATGACCCTGCCTTTAGGATATGTTTTCTAGGTTTGCTGTGTGGAATGGAAATGGTTCCTGCTGAAACTCCTTTCTCCATACAATTAATCACCTACAGTATTATTAACATAAAGTCTTTCTCTCATCCAGAACGCTAGTATCATCACCAAGATCTGCGTTAAGCTGAGAATATATTGGAAATAGATTTGAGCATTGCAGCACAAAAGGCAAAACTCTTAGGCAAGAAGCCACAGGAAAAACAGTCTCTCAAATTCTGGTTCCCAGAAACACTTTGTTTTCTTTTGTTTTGTTTTTCTCAGATTTGCCTCTTATGAGTGCTATCCTTACAAATATCAAATGAGAATTGCCAGGCTTCACAGTCTGCCGATCTTGGTTACCACAGAATTTACATTCCAAACTGATTGACTGATGACTAGGATCTCATCTCACAATTGCATTCCTACTCTGGAAAATCTTATAAAATAAGAAATTCACAGCTGCTTCAAAGTGTGTCATGTAGCATGTGCCGGAATACATTTGTGCTTACAGAGATGTGTATATTATCTACAGAAATAAAGATTAAAGATCTAAGGGAAAAAATTAAGAAACATTATAAGAGCTAAAGTAGCTCTAGTATTATAACTATTAAAATATGACTCTTGTTCTTAATAGCATTAAATTTAAAAAGGCCAAACAATATATAGTCACCTCATTTTTAATTCTTGGCATAATGCTTAATGCTTCTTAGTTTATTTAGTCCTAGGCTGAAACTCATAGGTTAGAAAGTTGTCAATTTAATCAATAAACATGAGTTTCGCTCCTTTTGTTGCAGATGAATATGTACATAGATATACAAACAAATGGATAATAAATCTAGACAAATCATTCTGAAATATGTACATATGCACAAATGTATCATTTTTTACATATATAGAAAAATACATATATATTAATGATTTTCTTAACTCCTTGATGCAAAAAATTTTTAATTAAAAACAGCTTCCAGGGTTGTAGCGATGGTTAATGCTTACAAAATTTTCTGTTCTTGCAAGGAATGCAGGTCTGGTTGCCAGCATACACATACTGCCCACAGATCATCTACAGTTCCAGGCAACTTCAAGATCATAAGAGACAGAACCCAATGCAATTCAGCACCATCATAACCAAGGTCTCCCACCACAGCAAGCTCTTGATACTCTAACAAGCCTGTGAAGCAGGATAATGATTTAAAAATTCATCTCATGAAAATGATAGAGTATTTTAAGGAGTATATAAATAGCTTCTTTAAAGAAATTCAGGAAAATACAGGAAAACATGTAGAAGTCCGTAAAGGAGAAACAAATAAATCTCTTAAAGAAATACAGCAAAATATAATCAAGCCAATGAAGGAATTGAACAAAATGGTACAAGACCTAAAAATGGAAATAGAAACAATAAGGAAAACACAAATAGAGACAACCCTGGAGATGGACAACTTAGGAGAGAGAACAGGAGCTTGAAAAATACATTGAACCTCACACAATTATTAGTGGGAGATTTCAAGACAACACTCTCACCAATGGACAGGTAATTGAAACAGAAACTAAACAGGGACACAGTGAATCTAACAGAAGTTATGAAACAAATGGATTTAACAAATATCTACAAAACATTTCACCCCAAAGAAAGAGAATATAACTTCCTCTCAGCCACTCATGGAACCTTTTCTAAAACTGAACATATTATTGGACATTAAACAAGCCTGAACAAGTACAAGAAGATTGAAATAATCCTATCTATCAGATCACCAAGAACTAAGGCTAGACTTCAATAGCAACAAAAACAACAGAAATCCCACATACTTACAGAAATTGAACAACTTTCTGCTCAATGATAACTTGGTTAGAGAAGAAATAAAGAAATAAAGAAATAAAGAAAAGACTTCATAGAATTCAATGAAAATAAAGACACATTATACCCAAAATTATGTGAAACAATGAAAGCAGTCTTAAGTGGAAAATTCAAAGCACTACTTACCTTCATAAAGAAATTGGAGACATCCCATACAAGCAAGATAAGAACACACCTGAAAGCTCTAGAACAGAAAGAAGCAAACATACTCAAGAGGAGAAGACAGCAGGAAGTAATCAAACTCAGGGCTTGAATCAACCAGTTAGAAACAAAGTGAATGATATGAAGAATCAACAAAACCAAGAGCTTGTCCTTTGAGATATCAACAACATAGATAAACTCTTAGCCAAAATATCTAAAGGGCACAGAGACATTCTCCAAAATTAACAAAATCAGAAAGGAAAAGGGAGACATAACAACAGAAACTGAGGACATTAAAAACTTTATCAGAACCTACTACGAAATCCTATATTCAACAAAATTGTAAAATCTACATGAAATGAAAAAATTTTTAGACAGATACAACATACCAATGGTAAAGAGAGATCAGATAAAGTATCTATACAGTCCAATAACTCCTAGGGACATAGAAATAGTTATAAAAAATCCTCCCACAAAACAAAACAAAAAATAAGCCCAGTGCCAGATAGTTTTAGTGCAGAATTCTACCAGACCTTCAAAGAAGAGCTAATTCCAATACTCCTCAAACTATTCCTCAAAATAAAAAGAAAGAACACTATCTAATTCATCTTATGAAGTCACAGTTACTCTAATACCTAAACCACACAAAGACCCATCAAAGAAAGAGAACTTTAGACAAATCTTACTCTTGAATATCAATGCAAAAATACTCAATATAAATTCTCAGAAGTAGAATCCAAGAACACATGAAAATCATCATTCACAGTGATCAAGAAGGCATCATCTCAGGGATGCAGGGATGGTTCATTATAAAAAACATCCATCCATATAATCCACATATAAAAAATTCAAACAAAAAATTACATGATCATATCATTAGAAGCTGAAAAAAAACTTTGATAAAATCCAACACCTCTTCATGTTAAAAGACTTGGAGAAATCAGGAATTCAAGACACATATATAAACATAACAAAACCAATATACAGCAAACTAACAGTCAATATTAAATTAAGTGGAGAGAAGTCTGAAGCAATCCCACTAAATTGAGGGACAAGACAAGGCTGCCTACTCTCTCCCTCTATATTTAAATAGTATTTGAAGTTCTCGCTAGAGCATTTAAAAGAACAAAAGTAGGTCAAGATGATACAAATTGGAAAGGAAGAATTCAAGGTATCAGTATTTGTAAATGACATAATAGTATATATAAGAGATCCCAAAAATTATAGCAGACAGCTTCTACAGTTGATAAACAAGTTCAGCGAAGTGGTTGGATAAAACTAACTCAAACAAATTAGTAGCCTTCCTTTATATAAACAGGCTGAGAAAGAAAATAGGGAAATAACACCCTTTATAAATAGTAACAAATAATATAAAATGACTTGGTGTAACTCTAACCAAGCAAGTTAAAGATCTGTATGACAATAACTTCAAGTCTTTGAAGAATGAATTCTCAATTTCATATAGAATGCCAAAAATAAAACACAAACAAAAACTAAACCAAAATAAATAAATAAATAAAACAGGATAGTGAAACAATTCGCAACAATAAAAGACCTTCGGGGGCAATCACCATCCCCAAATTCAAGCTGTACTACAGAGCAATATTAATAAAATATTAATACTGTGTGGTATTGGTACAGAAACAGACAGGTTGATTAATGGAATAAAATTCAAGACCCAGAAATAAACCCACATACCTATGGTCACTTGATCTTTGACAAAGAGGCCAAAAACATCCAGTGGAAAAAAGAAAGCATCTACAACAAATGGTGCTGGTCTAATTGGTGGTCTGCATGTAGAAGAATGCAAATTGTTCTATACTTATCTCCTTGTACAGAGTTCAAATCCAAGTGGATCTAGGACCTCCACGTAAAACCAGGTACATTGAAGCTAATAGAAGATAAAGTAGGAAATAGCTGCAAACACATTGACACAGCGGAAAATTTCCTGAAGAAAACACCAATGGTACAGGCTCAAAGATCAACAATTGACAATTGAGGCCCCATGAAACTGAAAAGCTTCTGTAAAGCAAAGGACCCTCTTTATTGGACAAAATGACAACTTATAGATTAGGAAAAGATCTTCACTGATCCTACATCTGATTCAGGCATAATATAAAAAATATACAAAGAACTAAAGAACTCCAAGAAACCAAATAACCCAATTAAAAATTATATATAAACACAAACAGAGAATTCTCAACAGAATAATCTCAAATGTCTGAGAAGCATCTAAAGATTTGTTCAACAATCTTAGTCATCTGGGAAATGCAATTCAAAATGATCCTGATATTCCTCTTTATATCAATCAGAATGCCTAAGACTAAAATCTCAAGCAACAGGACATGCTGTTGCAGATGTGGAGAAAGAGGAACACTCCTACATTGCTGTTGGGATAGCAAAATGGTACAATCACTCTAGAAATAAATCTGGAGGTCCCTCAAAAAATTAGAAATAATTCCACCTGAAGACCCAACTATACCACTCCTGAGAATATACCCAATAGATGCTCCACTATGTCACAGTGGCACATGTTCCACTATGTTCATAGCAACTTTATTTGTAATAACCAGAAACTGGAAATGATCCATATGTCCCACAACTGAAGAATGGGTACAGAAATATGGTTTATCTATATAATGCAATACTACTCAGCTATTTAAAAAAAAAAGATATCATGAATTTTGCAGACAAATGGATGAAACTAGAAAATATCATCCTGAGTGAGGTAATCCAAACCCAAAAGGACATGCATGGTATGTACTCACTGATAAGTGACTATTAGCCCAAGATTTCAGAATAACCATGATACACCTCACAGACCACAGGAAGCTTAACAAGAAGGAAGTTCCAAGTATAGATACTTCAAACCCACTTAGAAAGAGGAACAAAATAATCACAGGAGGTAGAAGGATGGAGGAACCTGAGTTGGAGAGAGGAAGAAACAGTCAAAATTTCTGATCCAGAATTGTTCCTATCTAAAAGAACTGCAGGGACAAATACAGAGAAGAGACTCAAGGAAAGGCAATTCAATGACATGCCCATCATGGGATCCATTTCATAGGGAGAGGGGGCACCAGGGCCTGACAATATTACTGATGCTATGATATAATAAAGACAGGAGCCTGACATGGCTGTCTTCTGAGAGACCCTGACCAGCAGCTGACTGAGACAAATGCAGATACTTATATCCAAACATTAGACTGAAGTTGGGGAACCCCTATGGTTGAGTTAGAGGAAGGATTGAAAAAGCTGAAGGGGAGGGTGACCCTATTGGAAGACCAGCAGTCTCAACTAACCAGGACCCTAGGGAGCACCCAGAGACTGAGCCACCAATTAAGAGTATACAGGGACTTGGCTGAGGTCCCCGGCACATATACAACATAAATCTGCCTCATCTGGCTTCAGTGGTTGAAGATGTGCTTAATCCTTGAGAGACTGGAGGCCCAAGGGAAGGGGGAAGCCTGGTGGAAGGGGAGCACTCTCTGTGAGGCAAGGGGGAGGAGGGATGGAATGGGGAACAGAGGGAGGGAGGTTGCAAGTGGAGGCAATGACTGGAATGTAAATCAAATTAAATAAAATAAAAAATACTAGCCTTCCAGCTAGGATATGGATTCGAAGTCACCTCTATGCATCTTGGCAAAAATAAGAATCAAGTTAAAAAAATCATGAAATATTGGCAATACACAGCACAGGTTTACTGAGGCAAATCATGCACTATCTCTCAGCACCTACAAAAGGAATTACACATGCTGATGCTTTTATGTGGCATTTCTGGACTTCATTATTATGGTGGGATCAATATCTATTAACTCAAATCATCAGTTTACAATAGTTTAGAATGGAAATTTAAGACTGGTAGGTAGAGATTCTAAGTGCTTTTGCATGCAATTGCTAAAATCTGGTATAATTCCTTATTCAGTGACAGCTAACTAATGGGGAATTTGAGATCAGAAAGTATAATGGTATTGTAGCCAATGTCCAAGAGAGGGATGCGTGTTGGAAATGGGCATTGAGCAGCAGCTGCGAGGACTTTAGAAGAGAAGTGTTAACGAAAGTCAAAATGCCTTGAACAGACCATTAGACGAATTTGATACTTTGAAGAGTCAGCCAGTAAGAACTTTCAAAATGGGGAGAAAACTTTCTTGGAAAATGAAATAAAAGAAATTCCTTTTATGTCATGGCATAAAATGTACACTCTTCCAATAATGAAGGAATCAGAAAGTGTAACCAATGAACTATGTGATGTAGCGGACATGCCATCCCAGAGTATCGAAGAGGCTTGCTTCCTTCTTGGAATTCATGTGAAAGTAAAGAGACAATCATTTCTAGACTTTATATTATTAGCCTCTAGAGATTGCAATATTACATTGTCTTCTGCAGAGTTATGAATCAGAACAGTGCAATGGAATAACCAACCAACCAACAAACCAAACAAAGAAACCAAGCAAGCAAATAAACAACAGAAAACCATTCAAAATATTAAGACCCATCCAAAAGAAAAAGAAAATCAAGATAATTAAATCTGATAAAATGCTATTGTTGGAATAGTCCAACTGAAAAGTGTTGTATGATATCACAATAAATATTTTAGAAAGATGCATGTGTTCTATTAATTAAACACCTAGTTTTCCATATTTCAGTTAGAGGCTTAGTTGTTTCAAATATATTTGGTGATGTGACATGAAATCTGTTAAGTGTTTATAAATAGAGACTGATTAACTGATTAGGAATCCCAGAATGCTGCAAAGTTTTATGATCAACTTTGTTCGGCTACTTCTTACCCGTCTAAAAGAAAAGACACAAGAGTGTTGAAATGACAGGGAGCAAATGCTGTATGTCCTCTAGTGTTCTCAACCAACAAGAACTCTCAGATCTCAGAAACTATGGAATTTCCTAGAAGCAGAATTTGTTTAAATTCTTAGCCATTGAGGGATTCCTTCTAAATAAATTATATAACTCTGGTTATCAATAAAATTAGTCAGGTATATAACTAGTATCCATTTTATACTTACAAATATAATTAAATATATGTGTGTTTGCATATGTACACAGAAATACAAACATTTGAGATATGAATATCACTTACAAAATCAAAATGATAGTATAATAGTCATTAAAAGTTTGTCTAATAAGTGGATATTAGCCCAGAAGATCAGAATACACAAAGTACAATTCACAAGCCACAAGAAACTCAAGAAGAAGGAAGACCAAAATGTGGATACTTCATTCTTTCTTAAAAGGGGAACAAAATACCCATGGAAGGAATTGCAGAGACTAACTATGGAGTAGAGACTGAAGTAAAGACAATACAGCCTGATGTACCTGCCTCCTGAGAGGCTCTGACAGTACCTGACTAATACAGAAGTAGAGGCTCACAGCCATCCATTGAACTGTGTACAGGTGGCCAATGAAGAAACTAGAGAAAGGACCCAGGAGCTGAAGGGTTCGCAGCCCCTTAGGATGAATAACAATATGAACTAACTAGTACCCTCAGAGCTCCCAGGGACTAAACCACCAACCAAAGAGTACACATGGTGGGACTAATGACTCCAGCAGCATATGTATAGTAGAGCATTTCCAAGTAGGTCATCAATGGGAGGAGAGGCCCTTGGCCCTGTGAAGGTTCTATGCCCCAGTGTAGGGGAATGCCAGGACCAGTAAGCAGGAGAGGGTCGGGTGGCAAGCAGGGGGAGAGGGGAGGAGGGAGGGAACTGGTTTGTTCTTGTTGTTGTTCTTTGGTTTTTGTTTTGTATTTTTTTGTTTGTTTATTTGGAGAGGAAACTGGAAAAGGAGATATTGTATGACATGTAAATAAAGAAAATATCTAATAAAAAAGTTTGTCTTAATGTTTTTTGAGTAATCTTGAAAAAAAATAGTCATTTTCCCTTACATTTAGATATGAAATCAGTTATAATTTTCTAGAAAATTTTAGGCAAAATTTGTTTTTTCTGTGACATTCTATATTTCAGAACTCCCTTCACATGAGATTTAAAGTGATACTCATATCCAGAAACAGCCACTGTAAGAGGAAGTGTGAACCAGTTTTCCTGATACTGAGAAGTTATCAGACCTTTAAGAAATCATAAACATAAAAGAATATTATGCTACCAGTCAACTTTCAGATTTGAAAAGGATATTTCTATCCAGCTTTGAGTTTTTGACATATCTACTTCTCCAATATATTTTTTTCATATTTCAGAATTTTGTTAATGGATGTGTAAGAAGTTAAAAACATAACAAGGAATACAAAATATATGTATATGTACAAGTATTTAGACTGCATAACTACACATTATATAGGTATTACACGTATAATACATAAATTAAACATCAATTGTGTATGTGATACCCATCTGTGCATAATTTATGTAAATGTATTTGTAAAGTGGATACATTTATTGATTTCAGTTGCTTAAAATGATTAATTACATTTAAAGGTATATTATCATCCAATTTTTGATCTGTAATGTTTGTGATTTTGTTTGGTTTGAAATATATAAATATATAATTGAAATATTTATGTTTAGAAATAATATTCCTAGATAATCTCCATAAAAATTTTGATTTTCAAGTACATGCTTGTGTTTATATTCAAATTGTTTTCCATTTCTTTTATATTGTTCTCTTTTTATTCTTGTGAATCTTACTGTACTACATAGGATATTTGCACAGAATCAGGTAATATACTGTAAACATATCTCTTCATACTTCCCTGACCAGCCATTTCTATAACATCACCCTCCTGTTTTTCTCTTTTATTCTGCTGAACACCTTCCTTCCTACTCCCATGTCATATATTCCTATGTAATATCATTTTTCTATAAAACTATAGGAAGCACAATAGGAAACCAGGTAATATAATAGAAATTAAAATTTAGAAAGGTACACATGCAAATATATCTCATGACTCGCTCATGTTATATTAATTAATAGTAGACGAGTTATCAATTTTAGAAATTCATAAAATGTATGTTTTCAAATATATTCAACTAAGTAAATAAGGTCTAAATTTAGTGTTTATCTTATTCTTAGTCTTGATCGATTGCACTTGGATCCCAGTCTGCTTAGACATTAAATATGGGTGCAAATAATTTCTTACCTTATCAAAATTATCCAATAACCCTGAAGTTATGAGCCCACATGTACAGGTTATAGCAACTTCGAATGCCAACAGTTTGACTGTCTATACTTCATGCTAGTACAGTTCAGTCTGGCTATCTGTATTCCTGGTTGGTTAATTTTCTATAAAGTCAGGTGGGAATTATCTCAAAGTACTTTTTCAGGTTTACTATATCCTTTAAATGTCTCACAATAATCAAGAAAATACCTGACTTATATTTTCTGGTTTATTTAAAAAAACTATTAAGAAACTTCCAAAAATAGTAAAAGAAGAAAATTCTCTGGACAAGATATGAGGGTAGGAGTTGTTTGTGGTGTGACTCTCTAAGGATACCCCCCCCTTCAAGCCAGGTGTGATCGAGCTCAGGTCCTCTTGGAGCAGGCTCTCTTAAACTCACAGCAACTTCTTTACCACCCTCTTCTTGTTCAATAGTCTAAATATAAATTTAGCAATCAAACTTATCAGTCTTTCATATCTGAACCATAATGTAAAATGAACACAAGCAACAGCTGAGTCTTGCCATTTGATTTTAACGAAATGTGTGAGAATGATGTTTCCTTACATTCTGTTTCCTCAGAACTAAATCTTTCAGGAAAAATCCCAGTTGGAGACATCATCCTAAAATTGACTGCTGAACGAGGACACAAGGAAATGTTGTGCACGCACCTTGCAAAACCAAATTCTAGAGTTTCTGCATCTGTAAAGATTTTCTGTCTTCCTGTCTGCATTTATGAATGGAAGACATAAAATGTTTCTTACGTTTAAAGATTACCAACAAGATATAGTGAGTTATGACTATAACCCTTAGACATATATGAATATAATTTAATATTCATTAATGTATAAAATATATTATAACACATAATATGCAATACAATAATATATACAAGTATAGGTTATTGAAAATAGATTCTTCTCCAATACAATGCATTCTAAGCCGTTTCCTCTCCCCTCACTCCTCTTTTCTCTCTCTGCCTCCTGTATTCCATAGAGCTATTCCCATTGTGTTTACTGTTCAGAAAAGAGCATGCCTCCAAGGGAGGCCAGCCAAACAGAACAAAACAAAGGACAATACGACAAGGCAAAGTCCCTCATATTTAGGCTGGAAAAGGCAACTCAATAGGAAGAAGAGAGTCTCAAGAGCAGGCAGAAGAGACAAATATACACTAACTCCCACTATTAGGAGTCCCACAAAAACTAAAGCTAACGGCCATAATATACATGAAGAAGACATGGTGCAGACCCATGCAGGCCCTGTGCTTTCCACTTCTGTTTTTGTTTTGTGAGGCCTGCTTAGTTGATTTGGTGAGTCAGGATTTCCTTGTGTAGCCCATCTCTCTGGCTTCTACAGTCTTTGAGACCCAATGAAGACCTCCTATGTAAACCTTCTATCTGCATAATTAACCAGGATTTTTTTCAATTTTTTTCTTTTTCTTTTCCTTTTTTTATTTGATATTTTATCTGTATTTCAAATGTTATCCCCCTTCCCAGTTTCTTCCTCGGAACCCCTCTATCCCATCCCCTGGCTTCTGCTTCTGTGAGGGTGGTTTTCCACCCACCTATTCCCATGTCCCCGCCCTCGAATTCCCCTACACTGGGGCATCAAACCTTAACACGATCAAGGGTCTCTTCTCCCTTTGATGGCTGACAAGGCCATCCTCTGCTACATATGAAGCTGGAGCCATGGGTCCCTCCATGTGTACTCTTCAGTTGGTGGTTTAGTTCCTGGGAGCTCTTTGTTTTATGGTTGGTTGGCATTGTTGTTCTTCCTATAGGGTTGCAAACTACTTCAGCTCCTTTAGTCCTTTCTCCACTGGGGACCCAGTGCTCAATCCAATAGTTGAATTGAGCATCTGCCTCTGTATTTGTCAGACTCTGGCCTCTTAGGAGACAGCTATATCAGGCTCCGGTCAGCATGCACTTCTTGGTATCCACAGTAGTGTCTGCGTTTGGTGTTTATATATGGGATACTGTCTCCCAGGTGGGGCAGTCTCTGGGTGGCCTTTCCTTCAGTCTCTGCTCCACACTTTGTCTCCCTATTTCCTCCCTTGAGTATTTTGTTCTCCCTTCTAAGAAGGACTGAAGCATTCACTCTTTGGTCTTCCTTCTTCTCGAACTTCATGTGGTTCTGTGAATTGCATGTTGGTTATTCTGAGCTTTTGGGTTAATATCCACTTAACAGTGAGTACATGTCATGTATGTTCTTTGTGATTGGGTTACCTTACTCAAAAAGATATTTTCTATTTCTATCCATTTGCCTAAGATTTTCATGAACTGATTGCTTTTAATAGCTGAGTAGTATTCCATTGTGTAAATGTACCACATTTTCTGTATCCATTCCTCTGTTGGAGGACATCTGGGTTGTTTCCAGCTTCTGGCTATCATAAGTAAGGGTGCTATGAACATAGTGGAGCATTTGTCCTTGTTATATGTTGGAGCATCTTTTGGGTATATGCCTAGGATTGGTATAGCTGGGTCCTCAGATGGTATACTATACCCTATCTAGAGTGGTTCTACAAGCTTGCAATTCTACCAACAATGGAGGAGTGTTCTTTTTCTCCACATCCTCTCTAGCATCTGCTGTCATCTGAGTTTTTGATCTTAGCCATTCTGAATGGTGTGAGGTGGAATCTCAGGGTTGTTTTGATTTGCATTTCTTTGAAGACTAAGGATGTTGAACATTTATGTGCTTCTCAGCCATTTGATAATCCTCAGTTGAGAATTCTTTGTTTAGATTTGTACACCATTTTTAATAGGGTTATTTGATTCTCTGGGGTCTAACTTCTTGAGTTCTTTGTATATACTGGATATTAGCTCTCTATTGGATGTAGGATTGGTAAAGGTCTTTTCCCAATCTATTGGTTGCTATTTTGTCCTATAGACAGTGTTCGTTGCAATTTTATGAGGTCCCATTTGCCTATTGTTGATCTTAGAGCATAAGCCATTGGTATTCTATTCAGGAAGATTTTCCCCCGTGTCCATGTGTTCGAGGATCTTCCCTACTTTTTCTTCTATAAGTTTCAGTGTATCTGGTTTTATGTGGAGGACTTTGATCAGCTTGGACTCCAGCTTTGTACAAGGAGTTAAGAAAGGATCGATTTGCATTCTTCTAGGACAGTTGAACCAGTACCATTTGTTGAAAATGTTGTCTTTTTTTTTTTTTTT
>JADRCC010314080.1:0-10092 GCA_019843855.1 Hylomyscus alleni | reverse complement strand
ACGATCAGGGAAGGGCTTTGGAACACAAAAGAATCTAAGTCCTGCCAGCAAGTTCTTCTGGCTTCTGAGAATATCCTTCCAGATGTACTCATGGAATGAGGGTCATCCAGGGGTAAAAATATTACATTGGTGTTTAACTTGAAAGGAAAGTGTATGCCTCAAAGCCAAAACGATCACAGAAAATACACTTTGAAATACACAACAGATTCAGAAGCACTCTTCATGATAAGCATTCCATAAATACAGGCTGTGTAAATCTTTTACACAGATTTAATGCAGAAGGTATAGGTGAAACAATCCAAACCATTTTAATTACACAGCTTTATCAAAACATACATACTTCTGGACTGAAAATATAAGCTTTATAGAAATATATGGCTCAGTTTTAAGGGTTTATTTGAATAGACAGTATATTACTAACTTTGCTTTTTTTATTTGTTCTGTAATAGATCTTGAAATTTAATTTCAGATGTAAAATGCATATGAGGGTATACAAAATCCCTGCAAAGAAAAGTAGGCAGTATGCTTATGAATACACATATTTAGCCAACTGCCCACTAAACATGAGGCGGCATCGCTTACTTCACACAGTAAATCCTCAGGTGCCCTCCTTCCATGCTTCACAGAAGAGGAGCTCAAGCTCCTTCCTTATCCCAGTGTGTCCCAGTGGGAGGGCAAAACTAACCCAGATTACCAAGTTCTAAAGCCTCTCCCACTGCCCACAGTAGATTTCTGACAACACTAAGACCCCTGGCCAATACTTCATTAACATTCCTCTTTAAAACAGAACTTTTAAACTGGGCATCATGACACACACCTTTAATTCCAACCCAAGGAAGCCAGAGGCAGGTGGATCTCTTGAGTTCAAGGCCAGCCTGGTCTACAAAGAGAGTTCTAGGACTATACAGAGAAACCCTGTTTGAAAACCAAAGTAAGCAAACACAACCCCCAGAACTTTTGTTTACCTTTGTTGGGCGGCTGGTGTTCTGCAACTGTGGCTCTGTCCACACTGTAACACTTTAATGAGGCAGTGTTATTCACAGCTTTTAATTACTCCTCTTATGGAAGACGGTCTAGAAACACCTGGGCCTAAGTAACAAAAGCTCTTGGATATGAACCTGATCTAAGATTCAAATAACTGTCCTTACCCAACAGGGGCAGAACTTTGTATTCAGCAAGTTAATCTTGGGCCCTGCCCATAACAGTGTCTGAGGGTCCTAGTTTAACAACTTAAGGCCTTCAGTCAACTGACTGATTTAGGAATAATACTCTGTGTAACCAAAATCCCTATTTCCCTGTGACAGTAGTAGATTGTAGGAGCCCCAAAGAGGAGGCAATTCCTCACACCCTTCTATACTTTCCTTCCCCTGGGAGCTCAAGCCCAGTATTTGGCACCAGCAGGCATGCCCTGACATCTGTTGAATGTGGAAAATCAATGATTGTGTTTTCAAGATTGGTCCCACAGCGCAGGGTCCAAGGCACTGGAATGAGTGAGTGTACCTAGGAGCAGGACAGGGGAAGAACAAAGAACAGACAACTAATTGTAGTAAGCACTAGCTCAGCGCCATTGAACAAACACCAGACAGAAACGGAACAACCACATATAGACGCTTTCCTTTTCCTTGTGCACAAACCCACAGTTCACCAAAATCTTTTACTGTTCTCTCTGCAACCTGCCATCGCTGCTGAAGGAGTCACATTCCAGTTTAAATTTCAGGTCCAACAGAGACACAGAATAAACAAATTTGTGGACAAGACGTTGCCATTTTTTGTCTCTTCCATTTGTAAACATTGGCTGGGAAATCAGAGAGACGATTGCTTGTGGTTCTTTCATATCTGTATTTTTAATGTTTTCCTAATCCAGGTAATGGGAAACTATAAAGACAGAAGAAGTCATTAGAAGACGGTCATTCACATTGTAAAGGGACTTTTCATTTATTTCTACTAAAAACTTCCACTCTTGAAGCCCCTGAACTTGGGGTATCACTTAAATCCAGCTTTTCAGGAGCAGGATTCCAGTCGGAAGTGAGGTGCACCCAAGTCATCTTAACTTTCCTCTGAGAAGCTTGCTTCTTGTGTCTATTTACAGGACTGGGGACACACACACAGCTGGTGAAGGAACTCAATGGCTTCTTATCTTTTCCAGGTTCAGAGGGTTTGAGGAATCCAACCACCAAAGAAAGTCCCACCTGTGGGCACAATCCTTCCACTATCTCATACCACCAGCTTTCAAAAATCTGTGGTCTGTTCCTCACTGGTCCAAGCAACCATGATCAGAGAACAAATATGTCTAAAATTTAGAGGCCACATGGGCCCCTTATAAGAACTGTGGCCAGAAGGACAGGCCACTCCTTCACGTGGGTGACAGGTAAGGAAGGGCCCCCTTCACTCAGGACACCACAGCCCCTTACCTCTTATCCTTGGGCTAAATAATATTAATTGGTAATTCATCTTCTTCTCATAAAGAAAAATTGGGTATTTAGAAAACTCAACCAAGGAGATGTAGTCAGTTCACAGCAGAATGGCCTCATCGCTGGAACCAGTCTGCCAAGTTATAGATGCTCTTGGGCTGGTCCCCAGAGGTCTGCACGGCTTGGCATGTCCGGCACCATGGCTCATCCCAGAAAGAGGTGATGTGTACCGCAAAGCTCCGGCGCCAGTGGAAGTAGCGGCGATAGACAGCCACGTTTCGGTCGAGAAAGAGCAGGTAGGCAGCCAGGGAGGCAGCACTAGGGAAGTCGTCCACGTGGATGAAGGCGCCACGAGGCACGAAGCGCTCATAGTTGGCACGATCTGGACCGAGCACCACTGGCACGGCCCCAGCCAGAAAGGCATTCCGCCACAGCTTCTCAGTGATGTAATCCACGTGCTGTGAATTCTCAAAGGCCAGGTAAAACTTGTAGCGGGCCACAGTGTGCAGCAGCCCGATGGCTGGCACTGGTTTTCCTGGTCCCACCCGGCCAAACACGTCCACAGACACGTGCCGACTCAGCTGGTGGTAGTAACGGACTCGTGCCTGGCGCTCGTTCCAATTGCTCACAACCCAGGCCACCAGTCCCCGCTTGCGAGCCAGCGGAGGGCCCAAGCCTGGAGGCTGGTCAGTTGGATCGCTCCTGGGGTAGAGGAAGCCATAGGGCACGAAGACATCCGAGTCGGTCCGGTAGGACAGTGTCCAGTTGAAGAGGTCCTTGGCTAAGCCCCTCAGCCCTGGAGTATGGGAGGGCGATTCGAAGTTCATCCACACCCACCGCTGACCCGGGGGACGAGAGCCTGCGGTCTCCAGGGCTTCGCCAGCTAGCATCACCACTCCCTCCTGGTCGTCGAACACGCGTAGCGCCAGCGCCTCATCCGTGCGTTCTTGGGCGCCCCAGGGCGGGGGCCAGTCGGGGGGTCCCTTCACCAGGTCGCGGTGGTGGAACAGCACTGCTTGAGCCTCCCCGTAGGCCGCGCGGTCGGTGAGCAAGCGGCAGCCGCTGATGTTGAAGCGCAGGCTGCAATTGGGGGGAGGCTTGGAGTGGCCGCCGCGCCTCCCAAAGGGTTCCCACCAGAGCAGCACACCCACCGGGCGTTGCGGGACTGGGGACGCCCAGGGCAGTGGCGGCAGCTGTCCCCAGCAGATGCAGGCGGTCAACGCGGTGCACAGTAGTCCCACTGCCGCCAGCGTAAAGAAGCTCCGGGGTAGTCTCCAGCCTCCGCGCCGTGCGCGATGCCGGACCCCCGGCGTCCCCATGCAGCGCCCACGAGTAGCCGCCGCGGTTCGCCACGCGTCCACCGGCCGTGAGGGGCGGCACCGGCTCTCATGCTGTAGCTCTCGCCCGGCCGGGGCCATGGAGGGGGCGGGCGGGGCATCAGCAGGCCCACGGGCGGTGCCTCGCCCCTCCCAAGTCCAGGGCGAGGTGAGCAGAGCCCGCAGCCCTGGCCCGGCGCCACCCTGACCCTCCCAGACACCGATCTCCTAGTCCTGCGGGCCCGACCTGGGGCGTTTCCTGCTGCGCCTGCGCTGGCTCCCCTGCCCAGCCAGGGCTCCTGGGCTCCGAAACAGCGCCCGGCTGGCGCCTCACCGGGGGTCGTGGCCTCTTGGTGCGCATTCGCTGTTCCCGCGCCTAGGCGGCCGGGAGCCCTCGCCTTGCAGTCTTGCACTGGAGACCTCCCCCAGAAGCCTCGAAGGGGTGGTGGGGTAGTGGTGCGATCCCACCGCAGAACTCAGAGCAGAATCAGCTTCCTTCCGTATTTCACTCTGCCTGGCCAAGACGCCCCGGGGAGGCGGGGATGGACAGGGAAAGGAGGGAGGGAGGAAGTCGCTAGCCCTAGAACAACTGGAATGTAGTCCTGACAAAACAGGTCAGCTGTGGAGTCAGGCACCGGCTGGGGCCGTGTGACTGGTCCTAAGAACGTGCTAGTGGGCCCAGCACAGGACAGAAGGCAAACATGTTCTTTGGGTTACAGAAAAACATTGTTTCCTTGCCTCTCCACCAAAGCACCAAAGAGAGAGAGGGAGAGGGAGAGGGAGAGGAGTTTTAAAGGAGTTTATTTCACTGAAACCTATCATACACATGATTTTACCCAATAAGACAATATAAATTTGCTTCAGTTCTCCATATCATATATTCACAGTTTTTTTAAAGTTTAGAGTTATTTATTGTATTTTATATATATATCCGTTTTCCCTGTATGTGTGCTGCATGTACGCTGGTACCATGCAGGTCAGAAGAGACCATCAGATCCCCATGATTGTGAGCTACAATCTGAGAACAGAACCCAGGTCCTCTTCGAAAACAATAGTGCTCTTAAGCAGTGAGCTATCCATCTTTCTAACCCCCAAATAGCTGATTTCTGAACATGAATACTCAGTGTAAGGATGACATATGAGGGCTTTTAAATATAAACCAGGCAGGCCACACACAGGCATGTGGAGCAATTGCCACGGGGATATATGTCCTCAGTTCAATTAATGCTAATTTTAAATGTACTCTGATTTTCATAAGTAATTTGATGCCTACTGATGTGAGTGCTACTGAACACCTTTTATATAATCCTTGAGTTATATAACTTCTACCGTGAGTCTCTGATGAAATCTAGATGTACTACAGGGGTGAGGTTTCCCTACCCGCACACTATTACTGGCTCACAGCATTCCTTGTACTACAGGGCTGAAGATGAAGAAATCAATGAATGACCCTTGTGTCTCATTCTGCTTTTAGTTGACTGAGGATCACTATTTTTAAGCACTTAAATAATTTCTGCTTCCAGAAAGGTTATACAGAAGACATGGAACTACAAAATGATGAATCAGATATCCTTGCGCCCAAGTAAAGACTGTCAATTCTATACATTTGTCCCAGAGGCCATAACCAGGCACCCACATCTGTAGTCACTTGGGAAGGTTTGGCCCAGAGTTAGATCATGCCTTCCTGGGCTAGACCCTCTCTTATTAAGTTACTCAACTGTTATTAGGTGGAGTTCTAGAGTGGGGAGAGCTGATTTAAGGATAGGAGGCCACTTTGAGTAAAGTTTTAGTAGGTTCCTGTTGTGCAGTCAAGGGCTCCAAGCCTACAGTTGTGGTATCCATATAAGATGTTAGGGAGAACCTGCTGGGAGCTAGGCCCCTCTTATCCTCAGCACAGAAAATACACCTGGATTTGCCATTCAGATGCATTTTCATTGATTTGTTTTAGTTTTTAAAAATGTCTATTATATTTCTATTCATTTACTGTGTGTGTGCAGGGGAAGGGGTGCTCAAGCACCATGACCTGCGGTAGAGATCAGAGGACAGCATGCAGAAATGGCTCCTTCCACCATGTGGGTCCTGGGAAATCAGGAGTAGGATGTAGAAGCTTCTGGAGGTGTTTTCTGATGTCATGACACCTCCTATGGCACTCAGAAAGCAAGTGGTAAGTCCTTGAAGGTTATGAACACTCTGTTTAGACTCATCTGTCCAGCAGTTTTCTCTCCCCACACCCTACATTTTATAGTATCTCTATAGTATTTCTTTTTCATTGAAAAAAATTAAATGAAAAATGAATTTCAAAAATATTTGTTAGAAAACGGAAGTTTCAGTAATTCCCCACTATTTTTGTTTGAGTCAGGGGTATCCTGTAGCCCAGGCTGCCCTTCAACTGACTATGTAGCTGGATGCTGGCCTTGACTTTGTGGTTTCCTGCCTACACTTCCTAAGTCCTAGGATTAGAGGCATACACTCTACTAGATAGAACCTGAGCAAAGGTCCCCAATGAAGGAGCTAGAGAAAGGACCCAAGGAGCTGAAGGGTTTGCAGCCCCTTAGGACGAACAACAATATGAACTAACTAGTACCCGCAGAGCTCCCAGGGACTAAATCACCAACTAAGGAGTATACATGGTGGGACTAAGCATATGTATAGCAGAGAATGGCCTAATTGGTCATCAATGGGAGGAGAGGCCCTTGGCCCTGTGAAGGTTCTATGCCCCAGTGTAGGGGAATGCCAGGGCCAGGAAGTGGGAGAGGGTGTGGTGGTGAGCAGGGGAAGGGGGGAGGAAACAGGGTTTGTTTGTTTGTTTGTTTTTCCCAGAGGGGTAACCAGGAGAGGAGATATCATTTGAAATGTAAATAAAGAAAATATCTAATAAAAAGAAAGAAAGAAAGAAAGAAAGAAAGAAAGAGAGGAAGGAAGAAAGAAAAGAACCACTAGGCCTGGCTCGATTTGGGGTTTTATTAACATAAGAACTAAAAGGCACAAACACCATGTTTCAATCACAAGGAACGCAGTGGCCTCCCCTTGTATGCAGCAGACAGTTGGGAGGGATGGGATCTCTGAGGTCTGGGGAGAGCCCACTGGAATACTGAGGAGCAGCTAATTCGAGGGAAGGAGCAGCTGAGATGTCCATCGGGGTGTGTACAGCCTGGAGGCACGAAAGTGACATCCTAAGAATCATATTTGAAAGTGAAATATTTGTCTCGTAAGTGGGGGGTGAATGTATGGACATACACTCCTGAAAAGCTGGCCTACTCACAAGTGTAGGCTCTAGTGAACAGGTGTTCTTTCATATGGTCCTAGAAAAGATGATATGCCATGGGGAAGGAGGAGCCTGAAGAGCCAGGCCACACCTCCCTGCAGCTCTAGAAGAGAGTTAAGAGGCTTTCGGCTTATGGTATCTGGCTCTTCCAGGATCTTTTTCACTATGCTATATTGAATTCAGTCGTGTTGTGATGTGAAGCTTCCTTCCCTCCTCCCCAAACTCATAAAATGTCTGACATGTCTTTTGTTGCTCTCTGAAGAGGCTCCTCTGGCTGTCTCCTCCACACTTATGGCAGTGTCCCTGTCCCCTCTCCTCTCCTTCATTGTATGGCCTTCATCACACAAACACCCCATATATTATATTGCTTCTGTTTAAAGCTCTTCCTGCCACCCAGAGACCTGACCTTGGCCTGGGGGCCTTTTCTCTTAGTAACCAGCATCTTCTAAAGAGAATTATATGTCAGAGGCCTTTCAAGACCAACCAACCTCTACCTTTTCTTTTTATTCACAGAAGCTATGGTTGTAATTCAGATATGAACCAAAGAAGGCTTAAACTTTGGCAATAACTGGGAGGATGAGGAAGAATATTAAAGAAGGTAGCTAATTAGTACTCTAGGAAGGTGCACTACGAAGTCCTCTCTGGATACCCACATACACCCATGCACTGTAAGTTGAATATAGGTGGGTGTGGCCACACATATGTTGTATCATGGGGAAGGGATTGTGACTTCCTCAATCATAAGTTCATCCATAGAACCAAACCAGCCATCCTGCAATGATCATTATCTCTGTGCCTCTCACTGGATGAGCAATGAATGGATGGCGGTCCTTGTAGGCTTAGTTTTTTAAAACCTACTTTTAATAAGGGTTCTCAAATGTTTTGATTCCCCTTCTAGCCCACCATCCAAAGGTAGGGGAGACAAGATGGTAAACAGGAAAGGAGCATGTGCACCTGTTTAGAAGTAGTTCTTTGAGGTGATTACTATCTCTGTCAGGATACCAACAGTCCCAGTTCAGTAGTGTCAGGACACCAAGCACAAATCGGCAGCAGTGGCACCATCCAGTAAAACCAGGCCTCTGCCAAATTGGCACCAGTCAGCCAGAGAGACCAGAGCTAGCTGTAATGCCAGGAGAACCCATGCCTCTCTCAACAAAGTGAAGATCAGAGAAGATGTGAGACCAACAAAGTGTCACAGGGCTAGCTAGGCATGCACGCCATCACATGACATAACCAGAAACGTCCACTTCAAGCTCTTAGTGCATTACTGAAATTATCTGTCACTATCTGTTCCCTATGAAAAAGTTACTGGGTATCAAAGGACTGTGACTATGGGAATAGCTTACTGTGACCTTAAGACACCCCATAGGCTTTCACTGGAAAACAGTAGAGATGTATGTGTTCATCAGAATTCAAAGTCCACCAAATTAGGTCACTAAGATTGATTTATCCTGGACCAGATATACATTTATACAGTAATGACCAGGGAGGTGTGGATTGGTTTTAGAACCTTTTCAAAACTAAAGAGATAGAAATGACCCCATCTAAATTTCATGGAATAAAAATGGGAAGAAAATAGTTCCTTAGAACAGCAATAACAACCAACCAGACCCCACCCAGAGCTCCCAAGGACTAAGCTATCAACAAAAGAGTACACATGGCTCCAGCTGCATATGTAGCAGAGGATGGCCTCGTCAGGCATCAATGGGAGGGGAGGTCCTTGATCCTATGAAGGCTCAATAGATGCCCCAGTGTAGGGGAATTGAGGGCAGGGAAGTGGGAGTGTGTGAGTGGATGGAGGAACACCCTCATAAAAGCAGGGCGAGGGAGCATGGGATGGGGGTTTCCAGGAAGGGAGGAAACTGGGAAAGGTGATAACATTTGAAATATAAATAAAGAAAATGTCCAATAAAAAAGAAAAAAGAATGTAGTTCCTTGAAAGATAGTATGAAGTGCTCCAACCTAAAGAAGAGTTGAGCAAAAATGTGCCTCCTCCCATAAGTAAGGAGATACTAGTAGAAGATGAACAGGCTGGACTACTGGAGCTCTCAACCCCTTTGGGGATCATTCTAATTCTACTGAATTAGAATGTTTCTACAAGGAGACCTCTAACTATAAAAGTCTCTACAAGGAGAGATTTTTATAGTTAGAAGTCTCCTAGTTTCACAGAACCTTGCTCAGGGGGAATCAGCTTCCAATTGTCTGCACGAAGATGACAGCCAGGTCAGTAATAAAGAAAAGGCATTTGCATGCTAAGGTTGTGTAGATAAATGCACTATAACTCATGTGTCAATGGTCAGGTGGAGAAAATCAATTCACAGTATGCAAAGGCTGTCTGCTTGCCTCACATTTCACATAGGACCAGGCTCTGTGGGGAAATGAGCCAGGAGAACAGTAATTCCTAAATTCAAACTCATTCTTTATTCTTCCTCTGTGGAAATAGTTTGTTTGACTTTTCTATTTGTTTTTGGTTTATGAGGTACAGTCCCATGAAGCTCAGGCTGGACTCAAATTTACTAGGCCACCAAGGCTGAGAGAGAATTTGAACCAAGGCCACAACAGTTCTTCCTAAGACTACCTTGGTGTTCCTCCCCAGAGAGAACTGGTGTTTCCTAAGGGAAGCCCTAGAATGTGTTCTCATGGCCTCAGTCTGTGCCCAGACTCTGGGAGAGTCTGGCTGCTGTCAAAAAGGCTGCTATTTCTTGGTTGGATGTAAGGTTTTTGGAGCTGAATGCACAACTCTCAGATGTACGTTCAGTTGCTTTCCTAGAAGAGAGAAAGAGGCAGTTCAAGGTTCAATTTTATGGTTAGGAGTTATGTGATTAAGTTATGTGCTTGTCCTAATGACCAGTGAGCAGGCATGGGAGGCAAGACAAATAGGCAGGGTTCTTTCTTTTGTCGGGCACATATTTTATTGTGCATAACTGGGGAAATTGGTATGGAAAGAACAATAGTTAAAAGTTGTTAGGAATTGCGTAAAATTAGCAGCAACTCTCAATTTATTCTCCTCTGTCCTGTTATATTCTCTATTGCTATTGGTAGGGGTGATGATGGTAGTGTGTGTGTGTGTGTGTGTGTGTGTGTGTGTGTGTGTGTGTGT
>JADRCC010314074.1:0-19518 GCA_019843855.1 Hylomyscus alleni | reverse complement strand
CTTCTATCTCTTGTATTCTGTTGGTGATGCTTGCATCTATGTTTCCTCACTTCTTTCCTAAGATTTCTAACTCCAGAGTTGTCTCTCTTTGTGATTTCTTAATTGTTTCTACTTCCATTTTTAGGTCCTGGATGGTTTTGCTCAATTCCTTCACTTGTTTGTTTGTGTTTTCCTATAATTCCTTAAGGGATTTTTGTGTTTTCTCTTTAAGGGCTTCTACTTGTTTACTCGTGATCTCCTGTAATTCTTTATGGGATTTTTTTTGTTTCCTCTTTAAGGGTCTGTACTTCTTTACCTGTGTTCTCTTGTATTTCTTTAATGGAGTTATTCATGTCTTTCTTAAATTCCTCTAGCACCATCTTGAGATATGATTTTAGATACAAATCTTGCTTTTCCGGTGTTTCGGGATATCCAGGACTTGCTGTGGTAGGAGTACTAGGTTCTGATGAAGCCAAGTAGTCTTGGTTTCTGTTGGTAGGTTTCTTGCATTTGCCTTTCACCATCTGTTGATCTCTGGTGTTAGATGTTCTTGGTGTCTCTGACTAGAGCTTATTCCTCCTGTGGGTCTGTAAGCCTGTGTCAGTACTTCTGGGATATCAGCTCTCCTCTGGTAAATCCTGGGTGCCGATGGGTGAGTCCCTGGGTTAAAACACTCCCTGAAGGCAGGCTTCCACTTGCAGGGAAGGGGCAGAGAGAGTTGCTGATCCACCACTGTCACTTGGAGGCTGAGAGAATCCTATCCTTCGGCCCTTTGACTCCCTGTGACTCCTGAGACCTGTGCCTCCTGGCTGGTCCTGCCTTAGAAAGTCACCGGAGAGAAAATGGTGGATCTCACCTGAGTCCCTGGGTTAAAGCACTCCCTGGAGGCAGGCTCTCTGCTTGCAGGGAAGGGGCAGAGAGGGTTGCTGACCTACCATTGTCACTCAGAAGCTGAAAGGATCCTGTCTCTGCTGCCCTGCAACTCTCCTGGGACTCAAGAGGCCTGTGTCTCCCGACTGGTCCAGCCTTAGAAAGCCACCAGAGAGAAAAATGGCGAATCTCACCAGAGTCCCTAGGTTAAAGCACTCTGGAAGTTCATTCTTTAAGAATATTTCCAAGTTAATAGTTTTTGGAGTTTAGTTAGCAGAATTAGACTAATAATGTATTATAAAACTGTGGACAAGAAAATATCAGAGAGGATGAATAGCCAATTTTCAGATTTCATCCGAGGTAGTTTATTTTATGAGTATAGAACATATTAACCAATCATGTGTATCTCAGGCTATCTAGCTCTGGATCTACATAATTCATCTCGAACCTATCAGAACATTTGCTTTCAGGGAGCTATCAGTCCTGATCTATCAATATATTGTTTATCAATATTAACCACAGGTACAACACTGCGCATTCATCTGCCACATTGAAAATATTGAAAATGTCTCATTTAAATTCTTTGAATATAAGTATTAAAACACACCACATCTTTAATTGCATGGCACAAAACCATACAAATGTATGAACTTTATGGGGATCACATCTTTCTTTCAAATATGAAGGTCAAGAATAGATTGAGTGTTTGTTCTCATACTCTGGGATACGATACATGTGTTCTTAAATCAATGCTTAGTTTCTTCTGGCTTCATTACTTCTGTGCTTCATTCCAAGGTAAAATTCACTTTTATACTATTATGTTTAAAGTTTATTATGTAAATTGATCATGGAATAAAACACACATTAAATAGACTTGAAAAAAACAAATGTGTGAGGGATCGAGAATTTCATAATTATTTTCTTCTGTGCAAATAACAGCTGGATTCCAGCTTACTAAATGGAGGTGCTAATGCTTTTCTTTAATGGAGTAATTTTGTGTACTTAAAAGAAACCCATCCTTTTTAACTATTTGAAACAGCTACCCTGGCTTCTCTTGCACTCTGTAGTCCAAACTTTTTAAAAGCTTTCTACCCCTAAACGTTATCTGCATTAGCAAGTTTGTATTGTCTTGAAAACTGATTTCCTAACTTTATTTGAATGAATTATGGCTGAGAATATTAAAAAAAAAATCTTTGTCTTCCTTAGGCATCTTGATAACTGGCAAGTTGTAAAGTTCTGGTTCAATATCCTTTTTCTTTCCTCCAATTCCTGTCACTGTTTCAAAATTAGGTGAACGGCTGGCTAACTCCTTTCATGAATCAAATAACATTCTTCCTGTGGTTTCAATGAAGTAAGTCAAGCTTCGGAAACCAGCCCAGATACTTAGAATAACACTGTCCCAGGGACCCCGAGGAATGAAAGACTATGAAATTGGTCTCCCTAAGTCACAGCCCACTCAGCATAATCGCAAACTCTGCTGCAGTTGCAAACAATGAAAGGCTTGAATCCTAAATCAGTCCTTCAATTATCAGAGCTGCCTCTCTTCTCCTTGGCAGCTTTCTTTCTACCCCAGCAAAATCCCAGTTGCTTTTGCTGCAGGGTTCTCAAATTCTTGCTCCCAATTTTCCTAGAGAACAGAAAGTTTTTGTGAAACAGGCAAAACTGTAGGCGAAAACTGAGGCAAGAGAAGGTCTCCCTGAAAAAAAAATTCAACTTTTTCTCCCATTCACAGACTTTCTCTATAGAATTTCAAACATTCAGAATTGCTCCAATGCAAAAAAAGGCACATAAATAAATAGATCTTTGTCTTAGCATAGATTTTCTAACTAAATTTGTCCAGTTATCTATGTATACATAGTAGCGAGTATAGAATTCAGCACCCTACACATGCTTTAAAAGAATTCTCTACCACTGAGCTGTGTACCCAGCCTTCCTTCCCTTTTTTCCCTTGGTTAATTTTGGCCCCCTCTTCCATTGTTTTATTCAAATACTATTTGCTTAAGTCATCAATAATCTCATTGCTAAATACAAAGAACTTTTCTGCCTTTGCATGGCATGCACCACAGATGTGTACTGATGTCAAAAGACAACTCACAAAAGTTGGTTCTCCTCTTCTATCACATAAATCCCAGGGATGGGAAGGTTGCCAGTCTTGGCAGCAAGAACCTTTACCCACTGAGCCATCCCGCCTACCCCCCATTTTATTTGGTACTTTAAATTTCCCTGGCCTACGGATAATGCATTTCTGGTTTTTTTTTATTTGGTGTGTGTGTGTGTGTGTGTGTGTGTGTGTGTGTGTGTGTGTGTGTTTTCCCTTCAGCTGCTTCACCTCATATTAATTTGTAAGTTAATTCTCGTCTACAAGCTATTAAGTGTTGACAAAGAAATCCTAGGATGAACTTTGAGAATCATGTTTGGACTCTACCTCTTCAGATCTGAATCATTTTGCCTCTAGTATCCAAATTAATAAACATCCTCAGATATCATCACCTCTCACCAGGCAATCACCATTAGTTGTTAGTTCATCCCTATTGTTACTACAGATAGTTTCATCCTGTGTCCTTTGTCCCTTTCCAACCTTGCTCTCTACAATGACAACAGAAAAGTTCTTTAAATATGCAAAGTGGACATTGCAATCCTGGCATCTCTACATAAGCTTTACTATGGTATTGAAATAAAGACCTTCAAAGGATTTCCAAGGCCTCTATCTGATTTGCATACAATGCCAGCTGAATATCCACTCATCTACACTAAGTCCTCCCTCTCATTCCCATGATGGCTCAAGAAGCAATATTCCTCATGGCAGAAGCAACAACTATGTGCTCCAGAAAGAAATATTCACGTATCAACTCATTCAAAACTTACCTTCCTTGACATCTCATCTATGCTATATCTTTTGGTGTGGATATTTTATCTATGTGTGTTAGTGTGTGTGTGTGTGTGTGTGTGTGTGTGTGTGTGTGTGTGTGTAATTGCATTATATATATGTATATGATGTGTGTGTACATATACACATGTGTATATGTATATATATGTGTGTGTATATAATTACATATTATATATATAATATATGTATGTGTGTTGACTATATTTAGATGCACTACTGTAATTGGTGTGACTTTTTTATTATTTATTTACAGCTTGCCCCCATTTATTAAATTAAATTTCTCCCAAAAAGAAACTATGATTCTTTGGTTCAAAGTTGGAAGTTAGCAAGATGGCTCAGCAGGTAAAATTACTTGCCAAAAAAGCCTGATACCTTAGTTCAATCCTCAGAACTCACAGTAGTAGAAGAGAACTGATTCCCAAAATTTAGCATCTGACTTCCACAGCCATACCCACACTCAGACATACACCACAAACACACTTACATCCACATGCATACACACAAAGATAGACATATATACAAACAAATAATTATAATAATGATAATAATAATAATAATAATAAATTAAATAAGGAGGAACATTCCTCCATTATTGGTAGGATTGCAAGCTGGTACAACCACTCTGGAAATCAGTCTGGTGGTTCCTCAGAAAACTGGACATAGTATTACCTGAGGATCCAGCAATACCACTTCTGGGCATATACCCAAAAGATGTTCCAATATATAACAAGGACACATGCTCCACTATATTCATAGCAGCCTTACATATAATAGCCACAAGCTGGAAAGAACCCATATGTTCTTCAACAGAGGAATGGATACAGAAAATGTGGTACATTTACACAATGGAGTACTACTCACCTATTAAAAACAATGAATTCATAAAATTCTTAGGCAAATGGACAGAACTAGAAAATATCTTCCTGAGTGAGGTAACCCTATCACAAAAGAACACAAACGGTATGCACTCACTGATCAGTGGATATTAGCCCAGAAGTTCAGAATACCCAAGATACAATTCACAGACCACATGAAGCTCAAGAAGAAGGAAAATCAAAGTGTCCATATTTCCGGTCCTTCTTAGAAGGGGGAACAAAATACTCATTAGACAGACAAAGACAAACAAAGAGCAGAGACTGAAAGGAGGGCCATCCAGAGACTGCCCCACCTGGGGATTCATCCCATATACAGTTATCAAAAGCAGACACTATTGTGGATGCCAAGAATTGCATGCTGACAGGAGCCTGATATAGCTGTCTCCTGAGAGACTCTGTCAGAACCTGACAAATACAGAGGTGGATGCTTACAGCCAACCATGGGACTGAGTATGGGGTCGCCAATGGAGGAGTTAAAGAAAGGACTGAAGGAGTTGAAGAGGTTTGTAGCCTTACAGGAGGAACAACAATACAAACCAACAGGATGCCCCAGAGCTCCCTGGGACTAAACCACCAACCAAAGATTATACATTGAAGGACCTATGGCTCCAGCCTCATATGTAGCAGAGGATGGCCTTGTTGGACATCAATGGGAGGAGAGGCCCTTGGTTCTGTGAAAGTTCAATACCCCAGTGTAGGGAAATGCCAGGACAGGGAAGCAGGAGTGGGTAAGTGGATTGGGGAACACCCTCATAGAAGCAGGGGGAGGGGGATGAGATAGGGGGTTTTCAAAGGGGAAATGAGGGAAGGTGATAAAATTTGAAATGTAAATAAAGAAAATATCTAATAAGAAATAAATCAAATACATTTTTAGAATAAATTTGTAGGATCTCTTCTTGGTGCCTAAAAAACTACACTTTCAATATACTCCTGAAAAAAATGAATGAAACCCATAGATGGGAAACTGGATAGATTTGATTGTGTCCCGCCCCCCTTCTCCCTTAGGGAAAGTAATGTTCTACTTACTCAACCATTTATCCATAGGATTTTTAAAATGATTCCCCAAAATTTATAAAAAGTTAATTAGTAGAACAAAAGTCAGGTCAAGATGGCTGTGTATAGTTTGCAAAACCATTATGTCTTAAGTGTGCCAGTAAGTAGTGTCATATCCAGTACCAGTCAGTCACCTTGGGTGTTTATCTTGGGCCCCTATTCAGAAGATTCTATGCCAACCAAATCTCACCCATAGGATAAAGAGGGCATGAAGCTCAGAGGATGAGCCCCACAAAATGCGTCCTCCCTTCCAGACACTAGCCCTCTTACCCAAATTTTCCCGAGATATGAGTAGGCACCTCTTCCTAGATCTATGCTAATAACAGATGATAACAGTGAAGTGACCCTGTGCAGAATTCTGGCTCATGACCATAGTACATCTGTTTTGGGGTAATGTACAGATGGCTATCAGAATTTGAGCTTGCATTAAGGGTGCCCACAGGCATATTTCAGTTTCCTTCTATAAGAAAGGAGTGAGACCAGTGTAGATACAAGTGGGGTCAGGAGCCTCCCTGTGTATTAACTGAGTGTAAGATAATAAAGTTAAAGTTGTACCAATGTCAGGCAGGGTCATTAATTAGTTATTTATTTCTATAATAAAACTGATTTCTGCCTCTCCCCATCTGCTCCAACATCCGGCTAGAACATTCTTCATGCTCCTCTCCCTTCCTCAACATTCATAATGTGACTTATTTCTCTCTCTCTCTCTCTCTCTCTCTCTCTCTCTCTCTCTCTCTCTCTCTCTCTCTCTCTCTCTCTCTCTCCTGAATACAAACTATCTAGTAAGGCCTCAAAGTCCTTCACAGTCTCTGCATTTGCTGGAAACCCTTTCTACAATGCGATTTACAAATGTATATGCCTCAACTCACACATGGTTCCAATTCCATGCTTTTCCTCTACTGTTCTATCCCCAGCTACAGCCATATCCTCTCAGTTTACTCAGAATAGAATCCAAATTGGGAGGCCTTACTGACATTTGTCTATCTCATTAAGTATCTGAGATTGCTCAAAGAATATTTAGCCGTTCTTTTCCCTGAATTTCCATAGCAGAAATGTCAAGCAATTTCACTTATGGGCCACACAATCACAAATTAACTGTATAGGCCACATACATTTTTTATTACTAGGGCAAGAACTTATCCTATTAGCTATTCAGAAATATAGATTTAAAAGCAGTCTCAAGAAAAGTCAACTTTATTTAGATGTAAGTACTGACCCAGGTTTAGCATTAATCATTAATCATTTTTTGTCAAGTGAATGAGCCCTGCCATTTAGCAAACTGAACAATCCTTCCAAACAGCAAAATGTAATCAGGCAAGACACAGCTAAGTTCCAACTCCAATTTTTTTTCATTCATAATGCTATTAAATTTCTTTTGCAATAGTCTCACAAAAGAGAAGGCTAAAAAGATCATTTTTGACCTTCCTTTTTGACAGAGATGAAAAAATATCATTATCAGGACTGATAGCCTATCTAGTCATAGGTGGTTGTCCTGATAACAGTGCCAGGTATGGGTTTCATCTTGTAGGGTGGGATTTAAATCCACTCAGAGAGTGGTTGGTTACCCCTATATTACTCATGCCACTATTGCGTCAGTACCCATGTCTGGCCACAACAGTCACTGCTGTAGCTCTCAGGGTTCACAGCTGAGTGTCACTGATGATTGCCTTAGTCCTCTGGGAGCTTGGATAGCACTTTCAAGCATACAGAGGCTAGTCTGTACTGATGAAATTTCCAAATCAATACCAGCTTGATTTCTCTATGTTCCATAACGCAAGGATGTACTTTATTCAGCAATAGAATCCCACTGCCAAGTTCTAGAGGGTAATCAAGGGAAATGGCAATAGCCTGTAATATTTGAGAAGTCTATATGACTTCACGAGCCAACAAATCCAAAAGAAGTAACAAATTCCTGGCATTTGACTGTGTTTTTCTTTAGTCTGTAATATTTAACAGGTAAATCCATTTTAACCCCTTTTAGGTATAAGCCTTAGGGGAAAACCTATTACTGTTATTTTAGGAAATGAACATAGTATTAAACTGACTCCTAATTACTCATTGTACCTATGGATCATTTCATCTCTAAACCCTCAACAGAGAAACTTCCATTTTTAGTAGATGGTGGTTAATACAGAGGCCCACAGCTGGCCAAGATGTACAGAATAAGAGATTGCAGAACGCTCAGCCTTAAATGAAACATATATGCCTCAATCCTTGCTACCAAGGTTCATGAATCATTGCAGAAGAGGGGAAAGAAAGAATGTAAGATCCAAATGCAGTGGAAACTACAAGAAAACAGTGTCTTTTGGCACGGCAAGGCAGCTACACATATGAACATATGTGCTTGAGATAGCATGTACATACCCTGTGAAAGATCAAGCAAGACTATGTACCAGCATGGTGATAGACACTGGACACACAATTTCACTCCTAGTTGTGAAACTATTGGAAATGATGTGCTGCTTCTAGGAGAGGGAGAGACAGTTTTCTCTAAGATGTAGGCCTTAGGAAACCAATCACTCTCCAGTGGCAGGCCACACACCCAGGAACATTTGGGTAGCAGGAATTGGTCTTAAAAAGAAAATAAAGGAGAAGATGACACACAGATTTAGGTGGTGGGGAACTAGGAGTGGATCTGGGAAAAGTTAAGGGAAGGTAAAGGCCTGTGATCAAATCTCTCAAAGAACTAATCATTTTTTTTTTGAGTTCCAGTGGGCTTTTGTTGAGACAAATTAACAAAATGAAATAATCAAGATTTTTACCAACCATCATTGCTAAACTATGTATAAACTTTGTGAGGACTCTGGTCCACAGACTTACTGCTTCATCTCCCAAACTCTTAGAGCATTTCTGAGTGGACATAGCTGAGTTTCAGCCCTTTCAGATTACTTCAGTCTGGCACTCCTTGCCTTTCTACATCACACATAAAGTTTTACTCCAGAGTCTGACAAATAGCTGCTGCTTCCTCAAATGAGACATTTGTGAAGGTATTTCTATGCTTCCTATAATTACAACCACCTACCAAGAAATAGTACCACATGAACTAAGCTCTTAATACATTTGCAAGCACATAAAGTCAAATCACGAAAATATCTTTGCACTCTCCTCCCCCCAATAGAATCAATAATAGTCATGGATGGTCTTTTAATCAGTGTTTCCTGACACATTATGTGGTATATTTTCAATCATAAATAAATGAAACAGTCACCCACTGACTAAGATACATAACAATTTGCTGTATAATATCTAGTAAAGAAAATATAGTAATAAAAAGCACTGGGTGGGTGATAAATGCCATTAATTCTATTGTAGAAACAAATTCTCCTATTATTTTATGTATCTGTCACTTCTAGCCCGGTCTATTATGTATACCTAAATTCTAAACTTGGACTTTAATGATTTTGATTAGCTGAGTTACAGCCAAAGGAAGAAACAATAGCAAAGAAAAACTCCCAACAGTAATCTACAAAAACTTATTTTTTATTTGTTAAGAAGTAGATGAAGGATGTTGAGAATCCATTTAATTTTCCACACATTATTTTGATGAAAAACCTACCTGTGGTTGACTCTGAATCTAAGCCTTTCACCAACAAGAAAATGGATTTAATCTTGCTTTATTTTTACTCTGACAAGTTTACTGCTTTATATTAAACAGCCTTAGAGAGCTATACCTTAACATAAAATAATTATATTTATACATAGTTTCTTGTTCTGTACCCCAAATGGTTAGAAATCCTAAGATGGTGAGGCATTGCTGTTATAAGAGCAATCCTGCTAGCCAAAAGGGGAAAGGGGAAATTGACCATTTTTTTACTACCTTCTGAATCTGACATGTTTAATACACATCATTTTTCTCATAATTAAAGTTTCCCTTACTTAGAAGTTCCTCTTTCAATTATTTTCTTTCTCTTTTTTCAACTCTCTTTAAAGACTTAAACTAAGAAGAGGCAAGTAAAGTGAAGCCATAGATAGTGTCTGTGTTTTTTAAATATAATAGTGTGATGAGATAGTTCAAAAGAGAAATTTGCATTCAGAAAGGAGGTAAAAGTTTACTGGAGGAGGGAGAAAGGGACCTAACAGTTGGAACAAATGGCAAGAAACTAAAATCAGTTTAATTATATGAATAGATATCTTGTTCCACAGAACCAAATAGGATAACCCATTATTTTAAGGATGTTTGACAGCTTTGTCATAGTAAAAAAGCATCCCCTTGTATACAATAAAAATGCGTGTATATGTTAAATAAAATGTATTTTTTATTTTGGGCAATTCAAGTCTTGGCTTACCTCAACATACCTGTAAACAGTGTGCTAATAGACTCAACGTGAGTTAATCCCATTACAAAACCAATACACAAATAGTTTTCAATTAAAAAAATATACCATAGACAATGTGCTGCAGCTTGACATGAAAGCAAGTCCAGAAAGCTTTCATTCTCTGAAGTGAGAAAAGAAAAGTCTACCCGCAAAGGTTTGGATAGTCTTCAAATGGAATTGGGTGGTCAGGGTTAACACGAGACATCAATGAAACTGTCAGTGGAGCAAGTCAGTGAAGAATCACTGCATTAGACAGCATTAAAGATCATTTTCAAATATGAAGCAGGAAAAAATCACCGGCACCATAGAGAAGAGAGAGAGGCACTTCACATAAGAACGTATTATCATTTTTACAAATTCTCAAGACAAGATACTCTTTTAATAAGCACAAATATCCTGGGTATGAGCAAGAATGATCCACTCTACTGGCCTAGATCAGCGTAAACGCATCTTATGATCTGTAGACATTTTCAGTTCAGAATCATTGATTCATTTGTTCATTCAAGAGTTATGTAGCAAGAACTGACTTTGCAGTAAGAACGGTGGTCATGAAGGAGATTCCGGGAGCAAAATGCTCTGAATTTACGCTAGTGAAAGAAATAAGACGAAATACAATTATAGACCAGTTCGATAACTCTTTATTAACTGAATCACTTGTCCTTGCTACTGTGGTCCTGGTTCTTCGATAAGACACAACATCTGCCCTAAGTTAATAAGCAGTAGTTAGGTTTATGGGCTAGTCTGTTGTAACATTATTAACACGACTCAGGTTCTTTATAAGTGAATATGTCCAGTTTAATACCCATACGGGAAAAGCTAGGGTCTAAAACTGTGAAAACCTCATTCCATGAGGCTCTGACTGAAATAGCTACTTGATCTCTCTTTTTTTTTTTTTTTGACAGTAAAATACATGCAAGAAAATATATTTCTCCAAAACAATCATCTTTAAATGACCAGGCTTATATTACATGAAAACATTCCCCTAGGGGATTTTTATCACAGGTACACATAAGCTTCCATCTGATTTTATACTGTCAATTCTCAAACTTCAATGAGTCTAAGAATCCCACAGGAAGAATATTTAAAGTGCAGATTCCTAGGCCACAGTTAGAGATTTGTATTTAAGAAAGGCAAGAAAAGGATCCAGAAATTTTTACTTTTAAATATCCCATATGGTTCTAATGTAGTTATATTCAAGACCATAGTTTTAAAAAAGATATTTCAAAACAAACAACAAATGCTGCCAAGAATTCAAGGGAAATACACTACTTAAACACTTATACACTACTGGTCATAATGTATATTAGTCCAGCCTCAATAGAAATCAATATGGATTTTCCTCAAGAAACTAAATGCATATGATTTAGCAATACCAACTCTAAATATATACATAAAGGAATCTAAGCCTTTATACACCCACGTTTACTTGGTTCTAGTCACAAGATTCAATTATGGAATTAGCTTAGATGCCCATAAATAGATGCATAGATAAAGGAAATATGGCATATATGTATATGCACAAGCTTTATTAGGACATAAAGAAGAATGAAATTATGCCAATTGCAGAAACATGGATAGAACTGAAGAGTATCATGATAAGAAAAATGAGTTAGGTTCAAACAGATAAATGTCACATATATGTGATATATAACACAGAGAAATAACACATACATATATGTGTTAATATACATCATAAATATTTGAATGTATGTCTTATTCAAAGTATATACTTATATACTTTGCAATTATAAATGTATGTAAATGTTTAATATAGATAAACCTTTGTAACTCAATGTATACTAAGTACATGAAAATAGATGAGGGAATATTTAAGATGAGGAAGGAGAACAGAAGGAAAGTTGGGAGATCCCATAGATAAGTGGAGCACAATATTTAATACAAATCCATTAAAATGTCATAACAAACCCATCATTGCATCTAGTGACTATTCCACAACATAGCACTAAAAATGGTTTTCGATACATTTAAATACTTTGCATTACTGTACAGGTAATAAGTGCCCTCCATAATCTAATCAATAGCAACTACACACTCAGCACAGTTACAGTTTTAAAACTGAGTTTCAGCAGGAAGGCAGCTTAGTCCCACAGCTTTGCTCATGCATTCTGTCATCATGATCAAGAAGTTCTGGTCATCTGTCCCATGCTGTATTCCATGGCATTGACCTTCACTCTTCCAAGAAGCCTCTCTCAAGTGATCTAAATTCATATAGCCTTTTCATTATCATGACTTTCTCTAGCCTTTAGTTAAGTGGATTATTATACACATTATTTCTGCATAGATTTCACTGACACTGTCTTTTTATTACAGCCATGATAGATGCTTGAACTTACATACCAAACTTTATTATAGTCTTAATAAATACAAGAAATGCCTAGACAGAGTGAATCCAGTGTCCAAAGGACACACTCCCATGGACTCCTCATGAATGTGTCTCCTCCTAAACTAAATTGACCTTGCTCACATAAGTTGTACATCTGTTCTAGATACGAGCATGGATAAAACTATAAAGGACTCATATGTTACCAGATGTACATGAGAACATAAGAAACTTCCACATCTAAAGACAGTAGATCATTTTCTCTCCAGTGACTGTCTAAGGCAGGACCAGTCAGAAGCACACAGGGTGCAAAGGCAGCAAAGCAGCTGGGACAGGTTCCTTCCAGGCTCTATCTGCACCCAGGAGCTGAGGCTGTTCAGCAGCCCTCTATGAAAGGGTCCTGCCAGGGGATAGCTGGTCTTCCAGAAGTGCTGACACAGGCTCACAGGAGGAACAAGCTCAAGCCAGAGAAAGCAAGATGAACTAACACCAGAGATAACCAAATGGTGAATGACAAGTGCAAGAACCTGACCAACAGAACCCAAGGCTACATGGCATCATCAGAACCCAGTTCTCCCACAACAGCAAGTCCTGGATACCCCCAACACACTGGAAAAGCAAGATTTGAATTTAAAATCACATCTCATGATGCTGATAGAGGACTTTAAGAAAGACATAAATAACTCCCTAAAAGAAAAACAGGAGAACACTGGTAAACAGGCAGAAGCCCTTAAAGAGGAAACACAAAAATCCCTTAAAGAATTACAGGAAAACACAACCAAACAGGTGGAGTAATTGAATGAAACCAGCCCGGATCTAAAATGGAAGAAGAATCAATAAAGAACTCACAAAGGGAGACAACCCTGGAGATAGAAAGCCTAGGAGAGATCAGGAGTCATAGATGCAAACACTGCCATCAGAATATAAGAGACAGAAGAGAGAATCTCAGGTGCAAAAGATACCATAGAAAACACTGACACAACAATCAAAGAAAATGCAAAATGCAAAAAGCTCCTAACCCAAAACTTCCAGGAAATCCAGGACACAATGAGAAGACCAAACCTAAGAATAATAGAAGAGAAGTGAAGATTTCCAACTTAAAGGGCCAGTAAATATCATCAACAAAATTATAGAAGAAAATTTCCTTAACCTAAAGAAAGAGATGCCCATGAACATAAAAGAAGCCTATAGAACTCCAAATATATTGGATCAGAAAAGAAATTCCTCCTGTCACATAATAATCAAAACATCAAGTGCACCAAACAAAGAAAGAATATTAAAAGCAGTGAGGGAAAAAGGTCAAGTAACACATAAAGGGAGGCCTATCAGAATTATACCAGACTTCTTGCCAGAGACTATAAAAGCCAGCAGATCCTGGGCAGATGTCATATAGACCATAAGAGAACACAAATGTCAACCCAGGGTACTATACCCAGCAAAACTCTCAATTACCATAGATGGAGAAACCAAGGTATTCCACAACAAAACCAAATTTACACAATATCTTTCCACAAATCCAGCTCTTCAAAGGATAATAAATGGAAAACTCCAACATAAGAAGGGGAACTACACCCTAAAAATAGCAAGAAAATAATCTTTTTTTAACAAACCAAATAGAAGATAGCCATATAAACATAATTCCACCTCTAACAACAAAAACAACAGTAAGCAATAATCACTTTTCCTTAATATTTCTTAATATCAATGGACTTAATTCTCTAATAAAAAGACATAGACTAGCAGACTGGATATATAGACAGGACCCAATATTTTGCTGCATACAGGAAACCCACCTCAGTGACAAAGACAGACACTACCTCAGAGTAAAAGGCTGGAAAAAATTTTCCAAGCAAACGGTCCCAAGAAACAAGCTGTAGTAGCCCTTCTAATATCAAATAAAATCAAATTTCAACCTAAAGTTATCAAAAAAGATAAGGAGGGACACTTCATATTCATCAAAGGTAAAAATCTACCAATTTGAACTCACAATTCTGAACGTCTATACTTCAAATAAAAGGGCTCTCACATTCATACAAGAAACTTTGCTAAAGCTCAAAGCACATGTTGCATGGCACACAATAATAGTGCGAGACTTCAATACCCCAATCTCATCAATGGACAGATCATGGAAACATAAACTAAACAGAGACACAGTAAAACTTACAGAAGTTATGAATCAAATGGATTTAACAGATATCTATAGAACATTTTATCCTAAAACAAAAGAATATACCCTCTTCTCAGCCCCACACAGTACCTTCTCCAAAACTGACCATATAATTGGTCACAAAACAGGCCTCAAAACATACAACAAGATTGAAATAACCCCATGCATCCTATCAGATAATCATGGACTGATGCTGGACTTCACTAACAACAAAAATAATAGAAATCCCACATACACATGGAAGCGGAACAACGCTCTACTCAATGATAACTTGATCAAGAAAGTAATAAAGAAATTAAAGAATTTTTAGAATTTCATGAAAATGAAGACACATCATACCAAAACCTATGGGACACAATGAAAGCAGTGGTAAGAGGAAAACTCATAGCTCTAAGGGCTTCCAAAAAGAAACTGAAGAGAGCATACACTAGCAGCTTGACCCCACAACTGAAAACTCTAGAACAAAAAGAAAGAAATACACCCAAGAGGAGTAGAAGGCAGGAAAGAATCAAACACAGGGTTGAAATCAACCAAGTGGAAACAAAAAGAACTATACAAAGAATCAACAAAACAAGGAGCTGGTTATTTGAGAAAATCAAGAAGGCAGAGAAACCCTTAGCCAAACTAAGCAAAGGGCACAGTGACAATATTCAAATCAATAAAAACAGAAATGAAAAGGGAGACATAACAACAGAAACTGAGGAAATTCAAAAAATCATGAAATCCTACTACTAAAGGCTATATTCAACAAAATAGAAAAGCTGTATGAAATGTACAATTTTTTAGACAGATTCCAGGCAATTAAGTTAAATTAGAATCAGATAAACAATCTAAACAGTCCCATAACTCCTAAAGAAATAGAAACAGTCATAGTCTCCCAACCCAAAAAAATCCCAGGATCAGATGTGTTTATTGTAGAATTCTTTCAGACCTTTAAAGAAGATCTAATACCAATGCTATTCAAACTATTGCACAAAATAGAAACAGAAGGAACACTACCCAATTCATACCATGAAGCCACAGTTACTCTGATATATAAACCACACAAAAACCAAACAAAGAAAGAGAACTTCAGACCAATTTCCCTAACCAATATTGATACAAAAATACTCAATAAAATTCTTGCAAATCGAATCCAAGAACACATCAAAACAATCATCTGTCATAATCAAGTAGGCTTCATCCCAGAATGTAGAGATGGTTAAATATATGGAAGTATATTATCCACTGTATGAACAAGCTCAAAGAAAAAAATCACATGATCATTTTATTAGATGGTGAGAAAGCATTTGACAAAATCCAACACCCCTTCATGATAAAGGTCTTGGAAAGATTAGCAATTTAAGATCCAAACCTAAACATAGTAAAAGCAATATACAGCAAACCAGTAGCCAACATCAAAATAAATGGACAGAAACTTGAAGCAATCTCACTAAAATCAGGGACTAAACAAGGCTTCCCACTCTCTCCCTACCTTTTCAATATTGTACTTGAAGTCCTAGCCAGATCAATTAGACAACAAAAGAAGGTCAAAGGAATACAAATTGGAAAGGAAGAAGTCGATATCACTATTTGCAAATGATATGACAGTACACTTAAGTGACCCAAAAAATTCCACCAGAGAACTTCTAAACCTGATAAACAACTTCAGGAAAGTGGCTGGATACAAAATTAACTCAAACAAAAGATAAATAGGCTGAAAAAGAAATCAGGGAAACAACACCTTTCACAATAGTTACAAGTAATATAAAATATCCTAGTGTGACTCTAACTAAGCAAGTGAAAGATCTGTATGACAAGAACTTCAAGTCTCTGAAGAAAGAAATCAAAGATCTCAGAAGATGGAAAGAAATCCCATGCTCAGGGATTGGTAGAATTAATATAGTAAAAATGACCATCTTGCCAAAAGCAATCTACAGATTCAATGCAATCCTCATTAAATTCCAAATCAATTCTTCATAAAGTTAGAAAGAGAAATTTGCAAATTCATCTGGAATAACAAAAAACTCAGGATATGGAAAACTATTCTCAAGAATAAAGGAACCTCTGGTGGAATCACCATCCCTGACCTCAAGTTGTACTACAGAGCAATTTTGATAAAAACTGCATAGTATTGGTACAGTGACAGGCAGGTAAATCAATGGAATAGAATTGAAGACCCAGAAATGAACCCACGCACCTATGGTCACTTGATCTTTGACAAAGGAGCCAAAACCATCCAGTGGAAAAAAGTCAGCATTTTCAACAAATGGTACTGGTTCAACTGGCGGTTAGTATGTAGAAGAATGCAAATGGATCCATTCTTATCTCCTTGTACAAAGCTCAAGTCCAAGTGGATCAAAGACCTCCACATAAAACCAGATACACTGAAACAAAGAGAAAAGAAAGTGGGGAAGAACCTCTAACTCATGGCTACAGAGGAAAATTTACTGAACAGAACACCAATAGCTTATGCTCTAAGATCAAGAATTGATAAATGAGACCTAAGAAAATTGCAAAGCTTCTGTAAGGCAAAGGACACTGTCAATAAGACAAAACGACAACCAACAGATTGGGAAAAGATCTTTACCAATCTTACATCTGATCAAATAGAAGTTAATATCCAATATATACAAAGAACTCAAGAAGTTAGACTCCAGAAAACCAAATAGCCCTATTAAAAGATGGAGTACAGAGCTAAACAAAGAATTCTCAAATGAGGAATACTGGTTGAGAGCACCTAAAGAAATGTTCAACATCCTTAGTCATCAGGGAAATGCATATCAAAACAACCCTGAGATTCTACCTCACACCAGTCAGAATAGCTAAGATCAAAAACTCAAGGTGACAGCAGATGTTGGCAAGAATGTGGAGGAAGAGGAACATTCCTCCATTGCTGGTGGGATTGCAAGCTGTTTACAACCACTCTGGAAATCAGTTTGGTGGTTCTTCAGAAAATTGGACATAGTACCTAAAGACCTAGCTATAAAATTCCTGAGCATATACCCAGAAGATGCTACAACATGTAATAAGGATACATGTTCCACTATATTCATATCAGCCTTATTTATAATAGCCAGAAACTGGAAAGAACCTAGACGTCCCTCAAAAGAAGAATGGATACAGAAAATGTGGTACATCTACACAATGGAGTACTACTCAGCTATTAAAAACAATGAATTTATGAATTCTTTGGTAAATGGATGGAACTAGAAAGTATTATCCTGAGTATGGGTAACCCAATCACAAAAGAACACACATGGTATGCACTCACTGATAAGTAGATATTAGTCCAGAAGTTTGGAATATCCAATATACAATTCACAACCACATTTAGTTCAAGAAGAAGGAAAACCAAAGTATGGATACTTCGGTCCTTCTAAGAAGGGGGATCAAATACCCATGGTAGGAGATACAGAGACAAAGTATGGAGCAGAGACTGAAGGAAGGACTATCCAGAGACTGCCCCACCTGTAGATCCATCCCATATACAGTCACTAAAGCCAGATACTATTGTGGATGCCAGCAAGTACTTGCTGACAGGAGCCTGATATAGCTGTCTCCTGAGAGGCTCTGCCAGTGCCTGACAAAAACAGAAGCAGATGCTCACGGCCATCCATTGGACTGAGCACAGGATCCCCAATGGAGGAGCTAGAGAAAGGACTGAAGGAGCTGAAGGGGTTTGCAGCCTCATAGGAAGAACAACAGTATGAACCAACCAGCACCCCCAGAGCTCCCTGGGACTAAACCACCAACCAAAAAGTACACATAGAGGGACACATGGCTCTTGTGGGACATCAATGAGAGGAGAGGCCCTTGGTCCTATGAAGGCTCGATGCCCCAGTGTAGGGGAATGCCAGGACAGGTAAGCAGGAGTGGGTGGGTTAGTGAGCAGGAGGAGGGGGATGGAATAGGGGGGTTTCAGAGGGGAAACAAGAAAAAGGGATAACATTTGAAATGTAAATAATGAAAATATCTAATAAAAATACTTTTAAAAGACAGTAGATACAATACTAGTGCTCCAAGTAGACATTATAACCAAGCTCAGCATTTATGAGTGGGATATGTGGATATGAAGAGCTGAGCATGGAGAATTTAACTTGTTGCCCCATAAATGGTGGCACAAAACTCAAAGCTGATGACAGAGATATCAAAAACACCACCATCAAATAATAGCTGCAGAAAACTGAGGCTTTGACTCCTCTATACTTTAGTACGAGAAAGCAAAAATCACTCCCATGGACCCCTCATGGATCACTCTAGTACCAAAGTCTGTCCCTCAACCAATTCTCCAAGCAATAGACTAAGGGGGAGAGAAAAAGATGGAAGCGAGATGCCTCAAGAAGGAGCAGCTTTCTTTCCAACGACCTACTTGTTGGCAGAGTCCCCCGATGCCCTTAGTAGACAGAACGATGCTTGGGCATTAGATGTGAGCCAAGTACCAGTGGCTCACTTTCCACCGTCTCCATCATTGCCACTGTATTATCATAACACCAGGATAATAACTCCTGTAGTCAGAAATACAATTACCTCTTACACCGATTTCGCACCCCTGTGACTGTGAGTCAAACACTTAACAACTATTTTTAGTTTTCATGAATTCATTATTTTACAACCCTCTCCTGACAGTTAAGTCTTAAGAATAAATATACCCTATGCACTTTGTAAATTAATTTGAAGTCTATGCCACTAAGTCTGAATGTTACTTTAGAAATGGGGCATGGCTCTTCTGAGACAAGCCAACTTCTTGATGCTAATGCAACGTGAGCTCTGAGGCAAAGTGAAGAAAAGAAGCTGGTATTCTCACCAGCCTTTACCTTGAGAGAGTAGACAGAAAAAAAAAACCTCAGATTTATTATTCCATAGATCCAGATGGTCAAGTAATTCAATAACTCATTCTTCATCACACAGAAAGTGAAACCCACTCTCAACCTTTAAGACATAAAGCCATCAGTCATCATCATATCATTCACATGTGCAAAGATGAAAGCCAGCATCCATTCATTTTCGGAAGGTTTTTGTTGTTGGGGTTTTTTGCAGGGGGGGGGGGG
>JADRCC010314070.1:0-30683 GCA_019843855.1 Hylomyscus alleni | reverse complement strand
CACACACACACACACACACACACACACACACACACACTCATATGTACTAAATTCAAAAACAACAATAACAACATCACTTTGAGGATTAACTGGACTGTGGAAATATATGTATTTTAAGCAATCTGGGTCAAAGGAATATACTCCAAAAGACAAGTTGCTCTATACAAATTATGTCTCATCTAAATAAACATGACATGTTCATCTCTAAGAAATACCAAGATTAGCTGTAGAGTAGAGAAAACAGAATAACAGATTTGGTGTGTAAAAAAAAAATATGTTTATGTCCCCAAATAGCCTAATTAATGTGTGTGGTTGACATTATTTTTTCACATTTACAAACATTAATTGTTTGCAAATTTTGTACATTTCTAATAATATTCACCAACTAGTACTACCAATATGTCATAGATAAATACATTTTTTACTATTCATATAACGTGTTTTCCTTTTAATCTATAAAGTCCAAATTTGATGCAAATATTCTTGGATATGTGGTCTTCCAAACATAATATGTTCAATCTACCAGGTGCTTAATTAAAAGATTCTCAGTTAAAAGTGACCCCACTCGCTGAGTATCTATAATTTGCCAGTATCTCCTCAGCCAGGGATGGGACTTCCTATCCAACCTCACACTCTAGCCTGGGTTTTGTAGAGCTTCAGTAGTACAGGTCTTGTGTGTGCTCTCGTAATGGCTTAAAGTTCGTTGTCAACATCTATCTTTGGATTGCACGCTGTTTCTAACCCTTTCTCTGCAATGATTCTGAGCCTTTGGGGACAGGGATGTGGCAATGTGATATCTCACCTAGGTCTGAGAATTCTACAGTCTTTTAGTCTCTGCACTTTTAACAGGTTACCTGCCTCTATGCTCATTTTCTTCTAGTGCAAATAGAAGCTTTTCTGTTGAAGGTTGAAAAATGCATTAACCTATAAATATAATGCTAATTCAGTGTCAGTTGATTAGCTTCCTGAACTTGATGGTGACTTTGTTGCTAAAGATACCACATATTTGAGTCATAAAAAATGACAAAACCAACATGGTACTCACATGGAAGCTTCATGCCTGTCTAATATATATGCTACTCTGGGAAGAAAAAAGTAATTAATTTTATCTAGCTGTGTACCATGCAAGTTACACAAATTACTTATCTGATCATATATACCTAGTAGCATAATCATAACCTGAACATCATGAAAATAACAATCTCTTTCTTATTAAATTTTATTCCTACTTCACAAATTGAAACCATATCTGGACCAATATCAGACAGGGAGCCAGTGGCTAAATAGATCACAGTCCTTAGAGGAAAACTTACTGTTATTCAGCCTTGTATTTTGAAGGAAATTCTACAAAAAACACATTTTTTTCTTGGTCATTTCTAGAGTTATATCTTCAAGTTCATACCTAAGTATCAAAATCAAATTTCTAGATATTAAAGGCAGAGATTTAACATTGAATTTTCAAATGTTTTTCTTATTCAATATATGGTTAAATATATTTGTTCTAGTTGTTATTGAGCACTTTATATAAGTTGATTCAATTTTAGTGCATTTATAAATTGAATATAAAATATTTTCATCAAAATAACTCAGAAGATATTTAATATTCAAACGTTAGATTAGCTGTTACTCAAATTAAACATTTATTTTTAATTTTTGTACAATTTTTTCTCTTTTTTGATTAAAAATAAATTTTTCTTTCACATCATGTATCCTGATTAGTTTGCCCTCCTAATTGTCTCAATTCCTCCTACCTCCCCTTCCAAACAATCCACCCCCTGTTCGTCTTGTATTAGAAAATGAATACCTCTCAAGAAGTATAAAAAAATAAAATAATATAAACCAAAACCGAACACACCGAACCCTGTTCAAAGCCCAGTGTGCCAGGGTCACTCACTCTCTGCATTTTGTCTTTCTCTGGATCTCTATTTTTCTTCCTTCTGCTACAGGATCAGGCCTCTCTGATGATGGTTGAGCAAGGCACTTATTAGTTCAGCTGACCTGCTTGCTTCTCTGGAAGGCTTGGTGGGAGGTACACTAGAGAAAGCCTACTGGAGTTCCTGGCTCAGATCACAGGATGAGTGGGAAGGCAAGCTGGAGGAAAAGATCTGCATGGCACCCTTGGAATCAGAGAGGAGGGAAGGGAGTCACTGCAGGTGCTTAGCTACTCCCTCGTGGGAGTCATCAATGTTTATTTTTAAATTCAGTATTTTTAGTATATCAAAAATTCTGTATTAAAAATACTTGAGTTTTTATTCTTGACCATTAATCTGCCCATTCCAAACAACAGCAACAAAAACAACAACAGTAACAACAACAACAACAGCAACAGCAACAACAACAAAATAGTAAAACAAAACAAAAAAAAAATGTTATGGTGGTTTCCGATGATTTGTCTGAAATGATGAAAACAATCATACAACTTTAATTAGGAGGGTTTTGACTTTCAAAACGAAGTTAGTATTTATTTTACCTAATGGCAACAAATAATTTTATGCTTCTGATTTTTTAAAAGGATTTAGCAAGTATTGTAAAAAAAAATATTAGTCCTTCAAAATATCCAATAACATTTTTGATATTTATGCAGCATTTAATTCTCCCTAAAATTGACTGGAACCAACGTTTATGCACAGGAGGATATTACATAAATAATGTTTTGTGTCTTTAAGATCAAGTCATAGCGGATACTGTTATTTTTCTCACAACTTTCTCCAGATGGTTTTATTAGCAAATAACTAAATGATATACCAAATGCAAATAGAAAAACCTGCTTATAAGTTCCCTTGGAAAAGATATGTGCCATTGGCCAGGAACCACCTATGATTTGAGAAAGCCTTTCTAGACAACTTGCCTAACACTTAAGATGGCAACTTTTCTTGCCACATTAACTGCTATGTCAAGATTCTAAGACACTAGTTCCCACTTTGGTAGTTTGAATATCCTTGTCCCAGGGAGTGCAACTATTAGGAGGTGTGGCCTTGTTGGAGGAATTGTGTAACTGTGGGAGTGGGCAATGAGACCCTTCTCCTAACCATTTGAGAACCAGTTTTTCTTCTAGAAGCCTTCAGATTAGGATGTAGAACTCTCAGCGTCTCCAGGCTGCCTGGAAGCTACAATGCTACTGCCTTGATGTTCGTGAACTGAACCTCTGAAACTGTGAGCTCGTCACTATTAAATTCTGTGCTTTATAAGAGTTGCCTTGGTCAGGATGTCTCTTCATAAAAATGGAAACCTAACTATGACACGATCTCACTGTCATTTCGTGAGAATAAAGAGATAAATATTGTTTTAAGGGGTTGATTTCTCCTAATATACAATATAAATAATTAATTTTATTCCTATAAATAATTTTAGGAAATAAAAGAACTTTGAATTCCTTTTCTTTCTTGGCAGAGTGCGTGGCACCTTCAAGTAGTATAAGAGCTAATCCTCAAGAGGTAGGCGACTGATTGAGATGCTGCTGAGCCCCTCAAATTCATGTCTAAAGTGTGTGGCACCTTCAAAAATAGAATCTACTAAAGGCAAGAGTGATATTCATACTAATTAGAGGCTGTCCTGGATATTTGTGATCGATTAATTGAAAAGAGACTTTCCTGCCTGCAGTTATTTTTGTGAGATAATCTATGGCTTCTGGGGAGAAGGTTTCACTCCAAATGTCATTTAAATTGTACTAAGTTTAACAGTTAATGTGGTTACATATATTGTGTATATAAATTTTAAGTTAACTTAGATTATAATTCCTTATGACTTTTCAAACCTTAATGTTATCCACCCCTCCTGCCTTACTCTCTCTCTCTGTATTACTCCAAGAAACAAAACACAGGTTATTAAAGCAGGACATACTGAAAGGTACAATAGTGGAACTTACATAATGGGATTAGTAAAAATGTATACACGTGAGTTAAGGCTCATCCAGTAGGTGAGAATTAATACATAGTGCTGCACAACTTGGCAATTGCATATGACTATAAGGTTATGACTGTAAAAGAGAAAATATTGCTGCAGATTTTTAACCAACTGTAATTTCTACCTAAATTCCAAATGTTTATCTTTGTAACCACAGATATCTTCAGATACACCACACAGATACACCACACCTATCTTCAAAGAGGATTCATTTTGCAGCAGATAAACACCATTGATGAAATCCAGACCTAGACAAATGCAGAGAAAAAAACTGATCATGGCATGCCCTATCAGGGCTAATCTAGCTATAGCTCAGTTGTTACACCTGTGACTCAGGCAAACCATATGAAAGTGGAGCTATATGACCAATAGTCAGAGCACTGGAATGTCTGCTACAAGAGAGTGCCTTCTCTGTTTGACAGGGAAATCTCAACAATACTGTTGCCTAAACAAGACCTGAAAAATGCTGTCATATTACCAAGAAGAGAATTAATCTCACAAGACCTTACTTAAAGAAGAAGAGCTGTACATAATAAATTGGGGGGAGGGAGGAGGATCAGTTTTCTCTAATGATGGAAAGAGAAAATAATAACTAAGTCAGAAATGATGCAATTAATAGAATCACAAATTGAAAATATTCTTTCTTTTGTCAACACAACAATTTACCAAAAAACATTTAAACAGCTTCATATCATATGCTTTGACAATTCTGTTAAAATAATGATATCATTTCTCATCTTTATTCTGTTGATATGGTAAATTAACTTAATTGTGAACCTACATTATAGTAGAAGATGTTTTCATAAAATAAGATTGTACTCATATGCTGATTTTATATTAATTTATGTGAATTTCATGAGTTTTTTGAATTAAAAGATCCATTGAGATGCAAAAAATTACATATTATTTAAAATAATGCTGAGGTAAACCAAAAGTATAAAATTGAAAATCCAAGAATAACCACTACAATCTCAGAAAAGAATAATTATTAAATCAACAATAAAAAGCAAATGGAATAACCAAATGAATCTTAATCTAAAAGCTGTGTTCCAGTATATGGTCAAGTCTACATGGCAAGCTTGTAGCAGAATTTGTTAAAGAATGTGAAAGAATCTCCAAAACAGTCCACGATTTGATAATGTGAAGAGGTCATAGAGAATAACCAATACTTGGCACTCGGGGACAGTGTCAGTTTGTTATGTGCAAGATTCTTGGTGAAGGTACAGCCTACATTGCAGTGGAATCTCCAGGGTATTGGCGAGGCCAGGATCAAGATTACTGCCAAGATAGTGTTAGGAGTGGAAGAGTGCTACCTTGGAGGCTGTCAGGCATGCTGTGTTTGTTGTGCATGGCAGAGCCAGAGAAGTAAACTACCCAAGGCCTTTGGGGTATAGGAGATCATGAGTTCAAGACACGAAACACTTCATTTGCCCTGCAGGATGTTGGTTTGATTTTATTTGATTATAATTGTACCAGGTTTCCTACATCCTAGACTAAAAATTCTATAACATATTTGGTTGTTGGAGTCCATAGTTAAGAGACTTGATTTTTCAAGAGAACTGTGGCTTTAAAGTGCTTACATTGTTAAAGATTATAGGTATTTAAAGTTTTATTTCATGTTATGAAATTAACATGTAATCTTGGGGACAAACAAGAAAGAAAAGATTATGGTTTAATAGTCAAAAATGCTTGTTGATTTGTGTCACCACAATAGAATCATAACTCTCCTTGGAAAAGGGAAATGCAATTGAGGAATTGTCTCTAAGGATGTCTGCTGACTATTTTTATGATTCGTGATTAACGTGGGTTGAACTAATCACTGTGAGTGGTGCTGTCTCTGGGAAGTGCTCCAACATTATATAAGACAGCAAGCTGCCATTGAAGAACCACCCAGTAAACTGAATTTTCCATGATCCCTGTTCAAGTTCCTCCCTTCAGGTTCCTTTCTTGGTTTTCCTCAATGATGAACTGTAACTTATGAGATAAAATAAACCCTCTACGCTGCTCAAAAAATATGCTCAGACCAAGTTTAAGGGAGAAAGAAGAAAACATGAGATGGGCTGCATGATTCTACAGGCATGGGACATAATAAATATTTCAGTATTAGAATTTGTATCATAATACCATCGCAACTACACACAAAGAAACTGAATCGATAAATAGCTCATTCCGTATAATACTGAAGAAATGTCTGTGTTTGACTTTTAGTACTTTACTGTAGGATTAATGGGGTCCAGTGTCCATTCTGCCAAAGAGGTCGGCCACTCAGAGCTCAGGACATAGGAAGTGACTGTGCTTACCCTACACTGGAGCTTGGGAGGTGTGGGACCATAGGAAAGCAAACACCAGGAAGCCCCAGGGGTAGGAAAGAAAGCACAGCCTGAGGTGCAGGACAGCTGGAGCTGGTTCGGGGTGTGGGGGGTGAGGTAGAGTGTTCCCTGGCCAGCAATGAGGCCGGGGTTGTCCGATTCCCAGGTTCTCCATCACCCAGGCATCGATGGGAGCCGCAGAAGAGCTGAGAACGGAGTGGGAGTCCTTGGGCTGGATCTAGCCCAGGACAAGGGGAGGAAAGGCGGGGAGGGGTGCTCCTGCTGGTACTGCAGGGACAGTCCTTGGCTTGATGGTGATGGCAGTAAGTCTTGGTCTTGGCTTGGGCTGAGTGTCGATCTTGGTTAGAAGCGCAGAGAGGCCTTCTGCAGGAAATTAGAGTGCAGTTGTATAGGTGAAGGCCTTCTCCACAGCTCCCCAAGGTGGATCCCGATGGAAAGAGGCAGTCCATGATTTTAAGGTACTTGTCATAGCAGATAGTGGATGAGTAAAACCATACTGCCCATCTCAGGTGGGCCTGAGGTTAAATACAGGGAGGAGTGTCTAGGAAAGAAAGCTTATTGGCTAAGCCTCCAGACTTTGAGCTACCTCATTAAAATTGACATCTGCCTTGAGCCTATGTGACCACAGGTCACATCCTCCATGTGGAAGGGTTGAAGCATTTCCCTTATGTGACTGATGGCCACAAGTCTATGGGGAGCTGCAGCTAGTGACAGGGGCCTGGTGCCCCGGAATCAGGTGAAACGCTTACTGTCCCTTCAGGGTCACCAGAGCTTCTAGCCTTTGCTCAACCAGGAACCAAGCTACTCACAGTCCCACGCTTTACATAGTGAGTGGATATGCAGTAGTTTAAAAATAACTTTTACTGACACTTATTTTTTTACTGGTATAAAAAATAAGTCATAGTATAGTTACTCATTCCAAAAGAATCATACATTCGATTTCTATTGGTTGGAGCTTGATATTTGGCAGTTAACTCAAAAAATTTTCTTATGTTCCCACATAAGAAAACAGAATGGATAGCTGTGATTCAGGAAGAGATAGAAATAGTTAGATACAGAGTACCTCATGTATTCAGAAAGATAATTTACCTGAGAAATTTCTCTATTTATAAAATAGCAATTTATACAGGATACATGCACATACAAATGCAAACACAAATACACACACACATGCACACACACACACACACACACACACACACACACACACACACAAGCCTGTATATCACCAGAAAGTAAAGCAAGATTCATCAAATACAGGTAAAAGAGGATTCTGATTAGCTACTTTATTTAGTAAATTATGACTTTATTTCAGTTGACTTGTTCCTTTCGATTACATATTGTGCAAAAAGTTGGGAAAAAAGTACAACTAAATGAAGTTATTAAAAATCTATTTAATTGCATAAAACAATAACAAAATAAGAATAGGTATAAGTTTTACAGTCTTTTAGAACAATGAAAGCAGAGGGGCTTTACATATACAATCTAAAACATTTTTTAAAATGTTGGAAAATGAATTTTGAGGAAACAATAATATACTTTGATAAACATTCCATGAATTTTAATTAATTTTAATTTATTTATTTATTACAAAGATACCATTATGTTTCTAATATTACCTCAAAACACAGACACAAAATTGTATATTCAGGGAATCTATATTGGCAAAGTGAGGAAAATTAAGGTGTAGACTCAGCCATCTACCTATAACTGTCATTATGATCTTTCATAAAGACTAGAATCAGTAGATGAAATAGACGGTACCAATGTTTCATGATATTTGTAAACAATTAAATTATGTAATTTTCACAGGTTGCAAGATGGCTCAGTGTGTAATGTTGCCTTTTAAACTAATAACAGTAATCTGAGTTTGATCCTTCCATAAAAAGGCCATTTGAAAAAACTGACTGCAACACACATGCTATGACACTCATATACCATTATACACATAGGCATGTGCTTACAAACACATACAGTAATAAAAATAAAAATGAAAACAACTGTTGAAACATAAATAGAATTTTCTCACAAAAAATATTAACGAACTTATTGTTTTACATTCACTTTTTGCTAACTGTCAATATAAGATTGTTTTCTACTGTATTTCCACACAAGGTCTCCTTGCCAAGAAAAGATGATGAGACTGAAACCATTAATTCAATGTACAGAGATGAATCCTCTGGTTAGGGAGTTGGAGCTAATAGAACTGTGATAATTAACTCTTAGTGAAGAGCAGCAGACTAGCCAGTAGGTCTTCCATGAACGCAGTGAGATAGTAAGTATTTGCAACTAACTACCCATCCATAAAGATGGCTCCAAAAGCCACACAGTCGTTTCATAGACAGTTTAACAAAACTGATACTTTTCTGATGCTGAAGAGAATGACCAAAATCATAACAGTACTGAAGCATAGAATAAGAGCTGTTGTTCATTTGCCTACTTCCTGGAATTCCAGATGTTTCACAATGTTTCCTAATACATCTGCAGTATGTGTTCAAGGGAAATCAGTCACATATTTGATTCATTCCTAATGTCTTTACTCTTTCATATAATTATTAAAATTTTATATTTTGAGTACCATTTTATTTAAATATTTAACTTGTCCTACTTTTAACAGGATTGTCTCTTAAGAATGTAAGAGCCATAGCTTGTATTATTCTACCGTGATATTCTTAAGAAAAGGTAATATAGCATCTGACATTATATAATAGTTACCATGTAGGCAGCTCAATCCATGTTGGCTTTTAGTTAGGCATATTTTTACATAACTGTGGTTAAATTTTAAAAAGTTATCAAGTATTTTTGCCACCTACCACCCCAGTTCATTGTTTTGTATTTTAGACTTGCCAGTATAAGACAGCCACTCATTCAGATCCAGTATTTCAGATCAATTATTTCAAATATTTTAACATAACCATAATTTTATTAACATTTGATTATTATTTAGTAAACTGATGAATCCTTACTTTCATTAGTTTATTTTCTATAGGCAGTTTTGATTATTTTAATAAAAATTAACAAATTATCTGGCATATTAATTTGAAATGGCCTAAATTTTTCTTTTATTCTGCAAACAGATAAAACAATAATACTGATACCATAAGTTATATGCATATTATAGCATACAATTAACTTGAGTCATATCTGTGTCAAGAGTTAGTAAAAATTGATGTTAATTACTTATACAATGATAGAGATCAATATATCAAAGTATTACATAAACTCGGCCCTGTTTAAAATTTATTTTTCTTTGCAAGAACATATAAGAGCATACAAACTTACAAAAAATGCACAACTAACACAATATATTCCTAGGGAATAACAGAACATATAATATCTGTATTTGAATCGGAAAGGTAGGAATCCCAGAAGATTTGTTGTGCATGAAAATACAAATGCTATATAGTTTTCCTAAGGAATTAAGTGATGCACTCATGATTTGCAAAAACAGATATGAATTAATAAAGTTTTTGTATAATTGTAGCATACAATTGCCCATTACAGTACATTATGCATGCTTCTAATGAAACTCACAAAGTGTTCTGCTGCTAAATTTAAGAGAACATTTTTGTAAGCTTACATTTGAAGGTTTCTTGTCCCATATTACGTTGAAATTTAATTGTCATGGTGATAGTATTAAGATGTGGGACATTCAGGGGGCCATTAGGCCATGAGTGTTTGGTTCATATGGTTGCTTATCATGGGAATGGTTTAAGAAAGGATGAATTCAGCCTCATTTTCTCTTCTTTTTCTTGTCTTTGTTAGCATGCCCACCCATCCCACTGTGACAAAGCATGCAAGCCCCTGCCAAATGTCTCTGCTGATATCAGCGTCTTTGATTTCCAACATTCCGAACATGAGTCAAACAAATTTCTATTGTTTATAAATCACCCTATCTGTAGTATTTTACATTACAATTTTAAAAGTGATTAATTCAAGACATCCATTCAGCATTTGGGCTTTTCTCCTTGACACCGAACTTTACACTTTGGAACATACAAGTTTCTACTGCTTACAGTGGAAAAGGTCATCTCCTCTGGGGAAAGAGAAGAACATAACAAAAAGCTCAACACCAGTGACTAAGACTAAAACAATGAAATTTCTAAAATATGCAAGTTATGCTATTCAGAAGCGAATTGCCACCAAAAAGCTCGAATTCTTTTGAAGTGTGATAGCAAATAATCAGATTCTTACAACAGAAACACAGGCATTACAAAGAGTAGCACAACGGAAAGATGATGATAAGAAAAAGAATAATAAAACAAATACAAATATAGAGAAAATTCTGTTGAATAGTTTTTAAGGTTAAAAAGAGTTTTATTTCTCTCACATTACCATTTATGAAACTTTGCCTTCTTTGGTTGTAGTTAATCTATTTGTAGCATTTCTTTCTTTCTTTTCGATATTTTAAAAGTATTTATTTATTCACTTTACAACCCCATATCAGCCCTTCCTCTGCTCCCAGTACCTCTTCAAGCAAGTCTTTCCCTCATACCACTTTCCCCTTTTTCCAACTAACTAGCCACCCCTATGAACACACACCAAGTCACTGCAGGCCTAGGCACATCCTCTTGAGGCCAGACAAGGCTGCTACTGATCTAGAGGCTTGGTATCCAAAGACAAGCAAGAGGCTCAGGGACAGCCCCTGCTCCGGTTGTTTGTGGACACTCATAAACACCAAGCTGCTGATCTGCTACATATATGTAGAGGGCCTAAGTCTAGCATATGCTCACTCTTTGATTTGTAATTCAGGCCCTGAGAGCCCCCAAAGGTTCAGGTTAGTCTTCCTGTGGAGCCCCTATCCTCGTCAGGTCCCAAAAATCATTCTCCGAAAATAGTCATAAGATTTCCCAAGCACTACCTATTGTTTGAGTGCGAGTCTCTCTATCTCTTTCCATTGGCTGCTGAGTGGAATCTCTCAGAGGACAGTTAATGCTATGTTCCTGTCTGTAAGCATAATAGAGTATCATTAATAGTGTCAGGGATTAGTTCGTGTCAGTGGGATGGGTCTCAATTTGGGGTAGACCTTGGTTGGTCATTTTCCCATTCTCTGCTCTATCTTTGTCCCTGCACATCTTGTGGGCAGGACACATTTTGGGCCAAAGGTTTGTGGGTGAGCCTTATCTCTCACCTGAGAGTGAGTCCTGCCTGACTTCAGGAAATAAATACTTCAGAATCTATATCTCGGACTGCTAATAGTCTCAGCTAGAGTCACCTCATAGACCCTCTGGGCATTGCCCCATCCCAAGTATCTAGTAAATCTTAGAGATTACCTCCCCAACCCATTTTCTCTCTCCCTCCCTCCCTCCCTCTCTCTCTCTCCCTCTCTCCTCTCTCCCATTCTCTCTTTTCTCTCACTCCCCTCCCTCCCTCTCTCTCTCCCTCTCTCCTCTATCCCTCTCTCTTCTCTTCTCTCTCTCTCTCCCCCTTCTCTCTCTCATTGTCCTTACATAGTATGCTCATTCTTGCCTTCCTACTCCACACCCCATCCCCCTTTCCACTCGGTTCCCTCCATCCATTAATATGCTATATCTATTTTGTTTCCCTTTCTAAGAAAGATTCAACCATCCTCACTTATGCTCTCCTTGTTATTGACATCTTTGGGTCTGTGGATTGTAGCAGGCCAGTCCTGTACTCTGTGGCTAATATCTGCTTACATGTGAATACATAACGTACATGTTCTTTATGGTCAGGGTTACCTCACTCTGGATATTTTCTAGTTCCATCCCTTTACCTGCAACTCCATGATGTCCTTGTTTTAGTTGCTGAGTGGTATTTTATTGTGTAGATATACCACATTTTCTGTATCCATTCTTCAATTGAGAGACATCAAGGTTGTTGCCAGTTTCTAACTTTTACAAATAAGGCTGCAATGAACATGATGAAGCATCTTTTGGGTATATGCTCAGGAGTGGTTTAGCTTGGTCTTAAGGTAGAAGTAATCTCAATCTTTGGAGAAACTGTCAAACTGATTTCCAAAGTACAAGTTTGCACTCCCACCATCAGTGGAGGAGTGCTTACCTTCTCCACAACAACTTCAGCATGTGCAGTCCTTTAAGTTTGGATCTTACCCATTCGGATGGGTGTAAGCTGGAAAATCAGAGTTATTTGATTTGCATTTCTCTGATGACTAAGGACTTTGAACCTTTCTTGAGGTGCTTTTGATATTCCTCTGTTGAGGATTCACTTGTTGGCTCTGTATTCCAATTTTTAACTGGGATATTTTGGTTGTGGTTATCTATCTTCCTGAATTCTTTATATATTTTGTATATTAGGCCTCTGGTAGATGTAGGGTTATAGAAAATCTCTCAATATGTATTTTTGGTTGCCATTTTGTCCTAATGATGGTGACCTTTGACTGATAGAAGCTTTTTATTCTTATGAAGTTCCATTTATTAATTCTTAACCTTGGTGCATAAGTTCAAAGTTTATTTTATACTTGGCTTGTATCTTTCTTTAGACACATTGTTCGAAGAGATCTCTAGATAAAGTAAGGGTACTTTACACAGCTTAGCTATTCTAGGTCAGTAGGTCTAGATTCCGAAGAAAGCAAACAAAATGAAAGCAGAGAAATAGCTGGAAGTTTTAGTAAAAATTTAGCAATAATGGACATTTAATAGCAGGATACCAATGAGTGATCAGGTTAAGAGTAAAGGGGAGTATCCAGTAGCAACCATGTTTGCTGTTAAAGATAAGGATTTGATCCAACGGCCCTGCTCAGATCCAGTGACAATACTGTGGATAAATAGTATTCTTTTCTCATGGCCCTACACCACACAGACACATGTTTCAAAGGAAGTATTATTCCTGGCACTTCACCACAAAGTTCCAGAGAGTAGGGCTTCCCTCAGACAATATTTTCTGCCTTATGATCAAGGATCAAACAGTGTCAACTTCCAGGGAATTGCTAAACTCCAAATGAAGATAACAGGATGAAGAACATTTATTCTCTTGACACTATTTTTTTTTACTGTAGTGTAATGCTTTACAAGAGAAGTTATTTAACATTTACACTGTACACAAAGTGAGTGTAAGCAGTTAACATGCTTTGCCCTTCTCTATCCCAGCATTGCAAAGAAAAGCCAATTTTGTGCACTTGCAAGAAGGTCTGTCTGTTGCTAGATGGCAACAGCTTTCCAAGTTCCCAATATGTCTATACTCCTTCCTACAGCCTTATCTCAATAGAATGAATAGTGCTTATTCTTATCAACTCTTTTGCTAAATGCCATAGCAATAAATGGGCAACTCAGGGACCCAGTGTTGATATCTTCCTATTTCCATGAAGGAAGGTGTATAGGTGAATATGTCTAGCTAAAATAGGGATGTACAATGATCTGACCATCATAATAATGGAACACGTGAAAACATTGAAAAAATACTGCAAGGGATAGAAAAGAACAGTTCAGGAATATTAACTGTGAGTTTGAATCCTTATCTGGACATGAAGAAAGCTTTATTTGGAAACTTGAATTGACCATTGAGACAGCTTGAGGGGATCAACACATTGGTTCAGACTAGATTTTACTGGCAAAATGAGCCAAACTTTCAACAAATTATGTTCAATAAATCTTGGTGGCTTCCAAAGGGATCATGCTATATAGAAAAGAGGAAGGATAATATTGAAGAAATATTGGGTAATTGAAAAGTACGAATTAAAACAAATATAATATTAGCAATATAAAGCTTTCAACATTTTAGAAATATATCTTCTTTTCCCTACTGAAGTTTCACTGCATAACTCAGAAGTACTTGAATTGGTGATGCCTCGTATAAAAGCCATTACGTGTAAACGGGATTCGGGTGCATGCTTCTTTACTCTGCTGATAGTGAGAGCAGGACAGTGAGCTAACACACAGGTGTCTCTACATTTGCTTTACATTTTTTTATAGTCACTTGATGAATATGTGTAAAGTGAAAATTATGATTCCCATTTTAAAAAGTCAGATTTGAAATGTGCCTTAACAGTAAAATTTATTTAATAAAATTAAAAGTAATGTGTAGATTATAGATTTCAAAAATATGTTATCAGATATAAAATATCATTCAAAAATGATATTTTTGAATATATTTTTCAAAATATATATATTTTTGAATATATATTTTTGAGTTTCAAAAATTTGATTCCATAAACTAAAATAGTATGGAGATTTACATGTCTAAAACCAGATCTTTAGTACATGGAACAAAAGGGAAAAATAGACACATTGGCTGTTATGTTAAAAAAAGGTAATGTTCCTCTTTTAAAATATACATTGAAATCAGTAAATTTGTAAAATTTGGTAAACCTAAATAGTAGCATGAAACAAATTTAACTGAATAATACTATAGAATACTCACCACCAATAAATCAAATTAGTGTCAGTCAATGACCTCCTTCATGTAAGATTAACATAAATTCTAGTCAGAATAACTAAGGACAGGAGAGACAAAAACAGTACATTTTCAAAGACATCAAATCTATGCTTAAATAGGAAGACACAAAAACTCTAAACTGACCTAGAAACAAAAGTGAAACTCACATAAAAACCAATTTCACCCAAAGAATCAAGACTCAGAAGATTCACAATACATCCTAACAAATATCTCAAAAACTAATAACAGTTTTATCTAATTCTTGAGAAAACTTAGGATCAGAGGGTATTTCTAAGTATATTTCCAAATGCTAACATCACTCTGATAAAGCTGAAAAAAAAGACAAAATAATAAAGTTGACCCATATCATTCATAAACAAATCTAAAAACCCGTAAAATTCAAGGATACTTTAACATAGGACAAAGATGTGTAATGATTTCAATACATGAAATTAATGATTAAATTTTGTTATTGGTACAAATATATGAAATAATATGAGGTGATTTTCTCTTTGTGCTAGGAAAACCTAAATATCAAAACAGAATGATTAATTTTAAGATTATATTTATTGGTGAAAAACTTAGCACATAGGGAAGTAATACTAGAGTAACTACACTTGCCAGTTTTGAAATGTTGTAGGCTAATATTTGTCTATGTCAGTAAGAATATTAGTGATCATCTTTCTTACAATCATAGGAGTAAATAATAAACAAAGTGATATAAACATCTGGGTCTGACAGGATATGACAAGATTGAAAGAAATTGATCTCAGTTTAAAATCTGTCTATATATCTGTAGCATTCTTGTAAACAAAAGTTGTAAAAAATTCTTGTAAAAAATAAAAGTAACATTTCTAGTACAATTTGCAATATTCAACGCCCTAAGCCCGGAGAGCAAGTTCAGTCAATAAAACTCACATCACAGAAGTATAAGGAACTAAGCTTGAACTTCCAGCACTTGTGAAAGCCTAGTTAAGCTGAACTCATGCACATGAGTAGGAAAGAAGGAGCTGGAGACAGGGAGAAATCACAGGATTGCAGACCAACCAGCCTAGACAAAGTATTGAGCTCCATGTTCAGTGAGAGAGCAAAAGTTAACAAGAATTGACAAATGGAACCTCATAAAATTACAAAGCTTCTGTAAGGCAAAGGACACTGTCAGTAGGATAAAACAGCAACCAATGAACTGGGGAAAGATCTTTACCAATTCTACATCTGATAGAGGGCTAATATCAAATATATACAAAGAACTCAAGAAGTTAGACTCCAGAGAACCAAATAACCCTATTTAAAAATGAGATAAAGAGCTAAACAAAGAATTCTCAACTGAGGAATACCTAATGGCTGAGAAGCACCTAAAGAAATGTTCAGCATCCTTAGTTAGGAGGGAAATACAAATTAAGAAAAGAACAAAACCTGAGAGTCCACCTCACACCAGTCAGAATGAATAAGATAAAAAATTCAGGGGACAGCAGATGCTGGCAAGGATGTGGAGAAAGAGGAACATACTTCCATTGCTGGTGGGATTGCAAGTTGGTACAACTACTCTGGAAATCAGTTTAGTGGCACCTCAGAAAATTGGACATAGTACTACTTCAAGACCTAAGTATACCACTCCAGGGCATATACCCAAAAGATGCTCCAACATGTAATAAGGAAAAATGTTCCACATTGTTCATAGCAGCCTTATTTATAATAGCCAGAAGCTGTAAAGAACCCTTATGCCCCTCAACAGAGGAATGGATACAGAAAATGTGGTACACAATGGAGTACTACTCAGCTATTAAAAACAATAAATTTATGAATTTCTTAGGCAAATGGATGGAACTAGAAAATATCATCCTGAGTAAAGTAACCGAACCACAAAAGAACACACATGGTATGCACTCACTGATAAATGGATATTGACCTGGAAGCTCGGAATACCCAAGATACAAGTCACAGACCAAATGAAGCTCAAGAAGAGGGAAGACCAAAGTATGGATACTTCAGTCTTTCTTAGATGGGGGAACAAAATACTCATGGGAGAAGACACAGAGACAAATTATGGAGCAGAGACTGAAGGAAAGACAATCCAGAGACTGCCCCACCTGGAGATCCATCCCATATACAGTCACCAAACCCAGACACGATTGTGGATGTCAACAAGTGGCTGCTGATAGGAGCTTGATATTGCTGTCTTTTGAGAGGCTCTGCCAGTGCCTAACAAATACAAAGGTGGATGCTCTCAGTCAATCATTGGACTGAGCACAAGATCTCCAATAGATGAATAAGAGAAAATAACTGAAGGAGCTGAAGGATCACAAGCAAGCCCCATAAGAGGAACAATAACAGGATCCCAGAGCTCCCAGGGACTAAACCACCAACCAAAAACTACACATGGTGGGACCCATGGCTCCAGCTGCATATGTAGCAGAGGATGTCCTTGTTGGACATCAATGGGAGGAGAGGTCCTGAGAAGGCTTGATACCCCAGTGTAGGGGAATGTCAGGACAGGGAAGCAGGAGTGGGTAGATAGGTGAGCAGGGGGAGAGGGAATGGGATAGAGGGTTTTCAAAGGGGAATCAAGGAAAGGGGATAACATTTGAAATATAAATAAAGAAAATATCTAATTAAATTAAAAAAACAAAAGAAACTAAGAAAGAAAACAGACATTGGACTCTGACATATAGACATTTACATATAGGTCAGCATGTGTATTCACACACACACACACACAAACACAAGCATATATACATAAAATAGAAATCCAATAGGAAAAACATCTGAATAAATTTGAGAGCAAATATAAAATTTCAACACTGGAGAGCACAGAATATCATAGCAAAAAAGAAAGTACTTCATTGAAATATATATTTTTCCAGAATATGAATATTAAATATGGAAAGATATTAATTTCTCTGAATCAATGATTGATCAATAGATACAAACATTTTCTTATTACATATAGTATTAATATTTTGATATTCTTAAAAATAGACATGCAAATTTTGAATAAGTATGAAGACAATATTAACATAACATACACCAAACTAAAGAATAGCAGAAACAGAGAACTTGAGGAACCCAGTGCAATGAATTGTTTCAAAGGTATTGAAGTCTATGAAGTCATGAGAATCATAATGAGCAGTATCCATCAGAACAGGAGAAGTAGTGTCATGACAGATATCATATTTATGACCCCTTGACTGTCTGTGATGATGGATAGGCATCTCAACAAAGAAATGATTGTTTTTCAGAAGTTGTGTGGAAAAAATAATATATGTATTGAAACCAGTGTTTGATCTGAAACCTTAAAATGTAAAACAAGTTGGAGAGTCCAAAATTGATCATAGACAGAAAGATGGAACTTAAAAATATTATCCTGAGTGATATAACCCAGACCCAAAGGGTGGACATGATATGTACTCGTTGATAAGTGGATATTAGCCCAAAACCTCACAATATCCATGATACAACTCACAGACCGTATGAAGTCTAACAAGAAGAAAGGGCAAAATGTAGATACTTCATTCCTACTTAGAAGAGGGAGCAAAATCAATCATCATGGGAGGTAAAGGGAGGTAAAGGGAGGAAAGGACCAGGGCAGGATAGGGGAAGAAGACGGGAACCACTAGAAAGTCCCAGACTCCAGGGATGTGAGAGGTTCCCAGGACCCAAGGAGAAAATACCTAACATTAGCCACAATACCTAACAGCGGGGAGATAGAATCTCAAGAGACCCGCTGTAGTAGATATACATGGTCCCCAGTGGAGGGATCACAAAAAAATTTAACCAGAATTGCTCGTGTCTAAAAGGAAATGCAGGGACAAAAAGCAGGGGGTGGACAGAAAGTGAAGGAAAGGCAGTCCAGAGATAGCCCCGTGTCGGGATACATTCTATCTGCAGACAGCAACCCCTGACACTGTTGCTGATGATAAGAAGTGCTTGCGGACAGGAGCTGGAAATGGCTATCCTCCGAGAGGCTCTCCCATTACCTGACTAAGACAGATGCAGATACTCATAACCAACCATTGAACTGAACCCAGGGACCCCCAAAGCACACGTTAGGGAACAAACTGAAAGAGCAGAAGGGGATGGCAACCCCATAGGAAGAACAAGGATGTGATCTCACTGGGACACCCCTGAGTTTCCAAGGAATAAACCACCAACCAAAGAGTTGGTGGTCCATGGCTCCTGCTACATATGTAGCAGAGGACTACATTTGCTAGCATGAATGGGAGGGGATGCGCTTGGTCCTCCTGTGGAGGCTTCTTGCCCCAGCAAAAGGAGATGCTGGAGAGGTGAGCTGGGAGTGGGCGGGTGGGTAAGGAGCACCCTCTTGAAGGCAAAAGGTAGTGGGAAGAGGGTGGGGAGTTTGCAGAAGGGAGACTGGGAAGAAAGACAACATTTGAATTAAAAATAAATAAATTAATGAAAGATATATATATATATATATATATATATATATATATATATATTCATGTATATATATTTATAAAAGCGCACACACACACACACACACACACACACACAAATACCATTCTGCTCTAAATGAAAGGAACAATTCAACAACAATTTGAAGAAATTTCAATATAATTACATGTAGCGAAAAAAAATAAAACAGAAAATGAATACTGCACTCCCGAGGCCTTTTTACCCTAGAACATTTAGAAATATCGCATTAAGTGTCCTAGAAATTCCCCACTACATAATTTATTTGTTCTTCTGTGCCCAAACCATCCTAGCCTCATGGCATGCATTCCACCATACAGAGGCTCTCCTACCGTTATAGTATTCCTTGAAGCTAGTGCCAATTGATGCTTAGTCCAGAGTGAGGTTCTGTCACAGTTATGTCACAGTCACAGCAGAAGTTTTACAAAAGCGTATTTTGGGAAGGTTCAGAAACTTGCAGCCTCAGGAAGTCTCTCTCCCTGCCTCCCTCACAGTTGTCCCAAGCTACTCCAGGCATAATTTCTTACCTGGGGCCTTTGGGATAGACTAGAGTAGTCTATTGCAAGGGGCCATCAGTAACTCCCTCATTTTCACACTGTTCAAACATCACCTACACTATAAAAGGACAGCACTTGCCTTCTAAATGTTTTAACTCCCTACCAATCGAGAAATTGATCCTCCTTACCTAGAAGACCTCCTGTCTTACTCTTTATGTTTAAATAGTCAGTATAGTTTCCTTACTTTGGTTGGCAGCTTTGGGTTATTTTGTTTCCATTGCTGAAATAAAAGCCTGAAACAGTGATGTTTCTCAATTTGTATAATTAAAAAAAAAAGTATTTCCTACTAAATAGATTAGCAATAAACTCATAGTAAATGATTGCATGAAATAACTGTGAGTACATCACTTAGAAAATGAACTTGGCAAAAGTTTCCTCCCCAAGTTATCATTCTAATGTTTTTGTTTCATTTAATATATCTGTACATTATTCACTTCATATTTTCTTTTCCTCTCATCCCTTGACCTCTTCTTATGTCTCTCATACTCCTTTTCAATTTCATGGTCCCTTGCAAAATGTATGTATGTGTGTGTGTGTGTGTATATCTGTGTGTGTGTGTAGTATACAAAAAATATAACAATAAGACCATACATATATGAATATCTATATATATAAACACATTTGTAAACATATATATGTTTATATATGTTCAATATTCAACATACATATATATAAACATATATATGTGTGTGTATGTGTTTATATATATGTATGTTGAATATTGAAAAATAAGTATTGGATACCATATAACAATGTAACTAGTTTTGTGTCAACTTGACCCGAGCTATGTCTATCTTAGAACCATCTCATTTGACCCAAGCTAGAGCCATCTAAGGGATATCTCATTTCAATTTCAATTTAGAAATTGCTTCTATAAAAACAGGCTATAGACAAAGCATTTTCTTAATTACTGATTGATGGAGGAGGGCCCAGTTCATTGGCTGATAACATCCTTGGGACGGTATCCCTAAGTTATATAAGAAAGCAGGCTGAGGAACAAGCTAGTAAGAAACATTTCTCCCTGGCCTCTGTGTCAACTCCTCTTTCCAGACTACCAAATTACGTTATTGCCTTGGCTTTCTTAAGTGGATTATGATCCAAGAAATGTAATCCAAACAAACTTTTACCTCCCCAAAGTGCTTGTAGACATGGTGTTTCATTACAGCACTAATAACTCATTCAAAGATTCTCATAACAAGGATTCCTATTTAGGTTGCAGCCACAAATTGTATTTGTTTATGAAAGTGATGGGAATAACTTATCCTCTAGCTTCTATGGTCTCACAAGTCAAGGATGATTTCCTTTAGTAAGGATATAGTTCTAGACATGAAGTTCCTACTATTGAATGTGCCTTGAGTCCTCTAGGATAGCTGTTGGTTATCACCAAGTTACACTCTTGCAACTTTTGGGGACTATAGTTGTTCTCATCACTGTTTTGATTCAAAGTTGTCAGGCTGGGCAGAAATTATAATTTCTTTTCTCCCCCAACAGCTTTCACTGAATCCTCTGTTACTATAAAAGCTGGTGCTCATGGAACATGTTTCCTCATTGGATCCAATGTGACTCCACTCAGTTCTGTGCTTGAAGTTCTTCAGCTTTGGAATTGATCTTGAAATATAGGAAGATATGATAAATGACAATGTTTATACTTTATACTGTCTTGATAGTGATGTGGACTTCACTGTCCAAAAACTTCTAAGAATGTTTTTATACCCAGTGATACCGATTTTGTTAGACACATTATGCCCCTTGGAGTTAACTAAATTTAATATATATGTATATTTGTGTGACGCCCACTCGTCTACTCCAGTGCAATATCAGTGCAATATCACTGCAATATCAGTGATAAAAGCCTGATCACGGACAAGAAGCGTTATGACTTCAAAGGGAGTTTGTACCTCCTGGGTATTCAGTCAGTCATGGCATCCCCTAACTCAGAGGTAGCCCAGATATGTCCTTGCGAATTCAAGTGCTAGGTGCCCACCAAGATATGGTTTATTAATAGCTAGACAAAATTGGACATTGCTCTCTGACCTTTTATCAATGTTCCAACATCTTAGCCAAACCCTGACTTGTAATGTTACCCATCCAGACTAATTGCCTTCGGCATTGTGGTTAGACGTTGAAGCTTACAGAATGGGAGTCTTATCCCAGGGCAAGGTCAGGTAGAATTCTCATTCTCAGTCACTGACTATAGCTGAACCGGTTCCTAGGAATTAGCAAGTAAGAGACCTGTCTCTACTAGCCCAGAAGATTAGCATAGTGGGCGTTTTACTAAGGATGGGCGGGACTTTAAGTCGAGTGTGTGTGTGAGACAGTGTGCTGCAGTCAGCTTTGAGCATTCGAGATTGAAGACTGGAGATTCGAGATCTGAGATTCGAGCCTCTACCCTCCTGGCTGGCACACCCGCAGCGCCCCCCAACCCCTACTCTGGCCAGGTCCATGAGGCAGCCCTGAGTGTGCTCGAAGGCCTGGGGTGCTGCACCAGTTCAGAGGAGATAGTTGCTATTTTAGATCCAAAGTGTTGAAGGTGGCCTCAGATGTACCTTAACGGCTGAGCTGCCAGATTTATCATTTCTCTTTTTGCAATGACTGTAAAAGTCTGATGCCATTTTAAGAAATACATTCAGATCCTGCACTTCCATGCGTTGTCTCTGCCATCATTTCTTTGTCTATGCCTTGTCGACCTGACTAGGACCCTGTTTCTCCTGCGGGTCAAGGGAGGCCCAGACTGGCCGACCCGCGGCATATGTGTATGTACAAATAAAATTTATAGGCAACTATAAATGATATAAAACAATTTTTAAATAATATTTTAAAATTATTTTAACAAAAACTTTCTTTCAAATATAAATATTTTGCTTAGTTTTTTTAAATGTAAGTATGCATATTATATTAGCAACATTTTTGTTCTTCCTCCTACTTCTTTAGCTCCCTGTCATCTCCCAGACTCCTTCATAAATTTTTACCTTCTATGTATTTAATGAATTTTGTGTTTTATACATATATATATATAAACTTATATATATGTGCATGTGTGTGTACGCAGCAAATCAGTATGTAAATAAATCTGTAAAGACCATTTAATGTTGGAATGTATAATTATATAAGGTTATGAATGAATATTTGCAAATATATATTACATATATACACATATACATATATACATATATACATACATATACAGTAACATATATACAATACAAAACACATATACAATACATGTACACATATACACGCACATACACATACACACATAAACACACACACATATACACATACACATATACATATATATTAGGACTGACCACTTGGTATTGTTTGATTCACTGCTTAGATTTCATTTAAAATGTCATGTAATTAGAGAATAACAGAAAAATTACATGAGTCTTTAAGAAATAGCAAATTGTTTCAAATCCGTAATTTTTAACACAGTGAGATTTATATATTTCTAGTTATTTTCTCTCTAAATCCTCTAAAATAACTCCTTCATGAAATAACATTTTGCTTATAAAAAACCTAATAAAATAAAATCTACATAAACTATATCAGTAATCATAATAAAAATTCATAAGTATAAAATTTAATAATTATATAATTTATAAAATTGTAACTCTTAAGATTTAGCTACCTGCAAAGGATAAAATGAGCAAAAATCTCATTATCATGAACAGAGCTACCTGCCTCAATAAGCATATGGTTTCATTAAGATTATCAATCAAGCAATGTATAACTGGGAGTCAGATAAAGTCATGTCTAGATTACTAAAGAATTTGAAGTGAAAGATGTACATCTCTCTAATGTTATATAATGTTATATACTGTGTACATGACAAGTTATGACAGATATCATTGAAAAAGCTGTACTTATAATGAAAATGAATGTGTCATTTCCATATATTTTTGTGTGTGTGATCAATCCACTACATCTGGAAACTACTTAGGACAACACAGATGTTCATCCAGAGTAAATCATTTTAATGGACTAAAATAATTTGAATGCAATCAGTTGTTTTTGTTGCTTTTCATTAGTTATCATTATCTAGTCAAGTATGCTATTATAAATTATATTTTTAAAACATAAAAGTGATATTTAGAAATGCACATTTCTTTCCAAACTATTAAAATATTTGCTAATATTTGTCTTTGAACCTTTAATGTAATTTTATAACTATTTAATTGATCAATTCATATAACATAGCCTTATTGTTTTTATAAGAAAAAAATATGTATTAAATGCTATTAATATATTTGGTAAATATTATTTGGTTATGCTATTTTCTAGCCACAGTTCTGCCTGTATTCCTGGAAAGCACCAGGTACAACTATATAAGACCCCATCCTCCCCAATTCCTCTGCCTTCCTAATCTCTTGAATAGGCAATATTAAATTAAACTAAGAGAAATATAAAGCAATTTCAATAAATGAAGGATGAGACAAATCTGCCTACTCTGTATCTATTCAATATAGTACTAGAATTTTTAACTAAAGTAATAAGACATTTAAAGGATATAAAGGGGATACAAATTTAAAAGAATAAAGTCAAAGTATTGATATTCACAGATGATATGAAAGTATATTTGAGTGATACCAAAAATTTTCTACCAGAAACCTCTAACAGATGATAAATACCTTCAGCAAAATGGCTATCTACAAAAGTAATAATAATAATAATAATAATAATAATAATAATGATAATGATAATAATAATAATAATAATAATCCTTTATTTGAATGATAAATGATCAGAGAAAGAAATTAGGAAAATATCACTCTACAACATAGCTACAAATAATAAAATATCCAGTGTATCTCTAAACAAGCAAGTGAAAGATCTGTATAACAAGAACTTCAAGTCATTAAAGAAAGAAATTTAAAAAAATATTAGAATATGGAAAGCTCTTCCATGCTCCTGGATTGATAGGGTTAATACAGGAAAAGTGCCTAGCGTGTTTCTTAGCAAAATTAATCTACAGATTCAATGCAATTCTCATGAAAAAAGCTAACACAACTCTTTAAAGACCTTGAAAGAACAATACTCAACTTTATATGAGAAAACAAAAACTCAGGATTGCTGCAACAGTCCTGTACAATAAAAGAACCCCTAGAGTTATCACTCTCCCTGATTTCAAGCTGTACTACAGAGCAATAGTAATAAAAACCACATGGCATTGACATGAAAGCAGACAGATTGATCAGTAGAATTAAATTATAGACCTAGCAGTAAATCCATACACTTAATGACACTAGTTTTGACAAAGAATCAAAACAATACAATGGAAAATGAAAACATCTACATGGAATGGTGTTGTGTAACTGGATGTCTGCATGTACAACAATGCAAATAGATCATATTTGCACAAAACTCATGTCCAAGTTGATCAAAGATCACAACATAAAACCTAGTACACAAAATCTCATAGAAGAGAAAGTCAGATTAACCTTGAACACATTAGCATAGGAGGTTTCCTGAAGAGAACACCAACTGCCCAGGAACTAAGATCAACAATCAATAAATGAGATCTCATGAATCTGAAAAGTTTCTGTAAGGCAAGGAAAACCATCAATAGGACAAAAAGTCAACCTACAGAATGGGAAAAGACAATACTACTTCAGATAGAAAGTTGATATCCAAAATAAATAATGACCTCAATAAATAAGACACAACAAACTAAATGACACAGTTTAAAAATGTAGTACAGTTAAACAGAAATTCTTGGCAGCGAACTCTCTAATGCCTGAGAAACACCTAAAGAAGTGTTCAAAATCCTTAGTCTTCACTGAAATGCAAACTCTGAAGCAACTCTGAGATTCTGTCTTACACCCATAAGAATTACTAAGATCAAAAACTCAAATGACAAATGCTAAGGATGTTTAGCAAGGAGAATACTGCATCATTGCCAGTGGGAGTGTAAACTTATATAACCACTTTAGAAATCATTTTGGAGCCGGGCGGTGGTGGCGCATGCCTTTAATCCCAGCTCTTGGGAGGCAGAGGCAGGCGGATTTCTGAGTTCGAGGCCAGCCTGGTCTACAGAGTGAGTTCCAGGACAGCCAAGGCTACACAGAGAAACCCTGTCTCGAAAAAAAAAGAAAAAGAAAAAGAAAGAAATCATTTTGGCAGTTTCTCAGAAAATTGAGAATAGTTCTATCTCAAGATCCAGATATGCCACTCCTGGGCATATACCCAAAAGATAATCTACCACACCACAAGAACACTCGCTGAACTATGTCTGTAGCAGCTTTATTCAAAATAGCCTGAAACTGGAAATGACCTTGATGTCCCTGGACCAAGTAATGGATAGAGTTTGGAACATTTAGGCACCGGGAGACTAATCATTTATTAAAAACAATGAAATTTTGAAATTTGACGCTAAATTGATGGAATCAGAAAAAAAAAAATATCATGCTGAATGAGATAACCTAGATCCAGATAGACAAACACAGTTTGTACTTAGAAGTGGATATTAGTCGTATAGTACAGGATAGCAGTGCTACAATCCACAGACCTAGAGAAGACAGGCAACAAGGAAGGCCCAAGGAGGGGGTGCTTGAATTTTACTGAGAAGGGGAAATAAAGGAGAAATCAGGGATGGATGGAGACAGAGTAGTGGATGGGAGAGGGGTTGAGTAGGTAAACAGGAGGGATCAAGTTGGGGGAGGATGAAGGGACAGATATTGGGAGAAAGAACCAGAATTGATTAGGTTGGCCTTCTCTGGGAAGAGTTAGCACCCAAGGTAAATGGAAACGCATGGGCATCTATGAGGGTGACTCTAGCTAAGGTCCCTAGCATTAGGAGATGGAACCTGAAACAGTCACCTCATATAAGCAGGCAAGACTTTCAATGGAAGGATGGAAATGCCATGCTAGTCGCAGAACTTTCGACCCACAGTTTTCCCTGCCTACCAGATGTAGGAAAAAGAAAGAGCAGAACTTGATGGAATGGCCAAGCAATAACTGGTCTATCCTGAGAACTGAACAATGACAGAGAGTCCATCCCTGACACTATTAATGATATTCTGTTATACTTGAAGACAAGAGCCTAACATAACTGTCATCTGAGAGACTTCATCCAGCAGCTGATGAAAACGTTTAGAGACCAATAGCCAAATATTAGGCAGAGGTCAGGGCATCTTGTGGAAGAGAGAGAGGATTGAAGGAGCCAGAGAGGTCAAGAACACTACAAGAAATCCTACAGAATCAACTAATCTGGACACACAGTGTCTCACTGAGACTGAACCACCAATGAGAGAACGTACATGAAATGGACCTAGGCCTCTGTATAAAAAATGTGCAGCTTGGTGTTCACTGAGACCGAGAACATCTTGGAGCAGGGGGTGTTTCTGACTCTGCTGTCTATCACTGGATACTTTTTGTAACTGGGCCTCCTTTTCTAGCCTCAGTAGAAGATGCACACAGTTGTACTGCATGCAACTTGATATCCCAAGGCTGGTTGATATGCACAGGAAGCCTTCAATTCTCTGAGGAGAAGGGAGAAAGGATAGGAGGGGGGGAAGGTAGGAAAGAAAGAATAGGATAAGAGGAAGGAGAAAAAGTTTAAATCAGGACGTAAAGTACATAAATAAAATCATAAAAAGGATATTTGGTTATATAATGCCTGTTGAAATATGGTAATAAAGGGAAAATCTCTAATGTTATGGGTATATAGTTTATATTATCTATAATTTTCACAAGAATTATATACCAAATTGAGCATATAGTTATATCCTTCAAAATTAATACTGAAGAAACTTTACAAGTGAGAAAAAAATCACATTTCAAACACTGTTGAAATGAACAGAGGGAAACATAAATAAACAAAATAAACTCATAAATAAACAAAATAAACTCATAAATAAACAAAATAAACTCTTATGCATCTGACATATGAATTCATTTTTATGAATCCTCATTGAAGAAATAAGGCCAAATGGCAAAAAGACATCAGAGTTGAGCAAAATCCTTAAGATCTAAGAAATTAAGAAGCTTTGCCCGAGTGATCTGCATGACTTTTCCTTTACAAACCTACGATTGATACTTGGTAAATTACTAAAGTCTTTTCTTATATTAAGGGTGCATAGTGCAATTGGTTAGAGAGAAATATCAACTGTAGACTCTTTCTTATAACATACTATGATAAAAGGTCAGATCTTAGGTCCAAGATTAATATGACTGAAATTCTTCCACCACATCAGTATCTTAGTCACCAAGTCTCTGTCTGGCTCTGCCTTGGTTTCACATCCAAGACAGAGAATACACAACAGAGAGATAGGTATCATTCTCCTTATTCAAGTTCATTTGAAACATGTGAGTGGGCTATGGCAATGATATTTACATTGATAACGATGTTAGTCCTTGGCGTCTCTCTGAAGAGTGAAATCTTATAAATAAATGTAGAAGAAACATACTGACTATAAAGAGTTTCAATGAGTGAGAAACAAAATCCAAAGGATTAAGTTTGCAAGACTATGTGAGTTAGATTTTATCCTTCCTTCTTTCCTTCCTTTCTTCCTTCGTTCTTCCCAAGGAACCACTGACATACCTTGCTAAGTCAATTTCTTAATAATCACTTAGAGAAAATGAGCTCACATATCTAAGAAACTGTGCAGTTGTAAGACAGAACTGTTTAGAAAGGTGTTATTCTAGTCACTTTATATAAAACTTATGTTACTGGAAACTAACATAAAATTAACACATACACACATACACACAATTTTGTCCAGAAAGAAGACAAAGTTATTAACATTTAAAATATATGACCTCTGTAAAATTAACAGGACTTTTTTATTTTATTTTTACTTTTGGATACAAGCTAATGACCTATGTCCTGTTTGATACAGCTTTTCCAGTTTGCTTCTCTCTTTGTCTGTCTGCTTTCTCTCTGGAGACTACTCTGTTATGTTTTGTGTGTTTGCTATTCTAAGTGATTTCTCTCCGCACAGTGGTGGCATAAGCCTTTAATCCCAGCACTTGGGAAGCAGAGGCAGGAGGATTTCTGAGTTCTACACCAGCCTGGAGTGAGTTTCAGGACAGCTAGGAAACAGAGAAAGCCTGTGTAAAACAAACACACCAAAAAAAATAAAAAAGGAGAGAGAGATCTCTGTCCATGTCCTGCTTGCTGCTTGTGCGTATGTGTTCTCTCTTTTTATCTCAAAAACTCTCTGGATAGCTTCTGCAGCAAACAGATCCAGTCTTTTATTTTGCATATTAATCCAGTCATTTACTCTAGGTTCCCCTTAGATTATTTTACGAATTATCACCCCAAATCCCCAGTCCTTAGATTCTTAAGAGAGCAAGAATACATTTTTTTTCTTAACTTTGCAAAAGAATTCAGAAGTTTGTCTGCCTTTGTTAAACACAGGCAGTAAGTTAGTTGGGTGGAGCACTGAAATTACCATATCTACCACACCTGGGCCTAACCTCCTTGTTTTTTGTTTTTTTGTTTTTCAAGACAGGGTTTCTCTGTTTAGCCCTGGCTGTCCTGGAACTCACTCTGTAGACCAGGCTGGCCTCGAACTGAACTCAGAAATCCACCTGCCTCTGCCTCCCAAGTGCTGGGATTAAAGGCGTGCGCCACCACCGCCCGGCGGGCCTAACCTCCTTGCTCTGTCCTCCGCTGACCATGAACTCAAGAATCTGACTGCCTTTGTTATTTTTCTGACAAGTTGGCTCTTTAATGAAGCTGCTCTGTTCCTTTAGATTCATGAAGCCCCTCATAGTTCATACTGCATCCTTAACTTTTGCACAGTTGAAAAATTATATTTATTTTGAACTCACATATTTAAAGCTCTTTCCCATAGCCTTAAGGACTGTCCTGAGGGTCCCGGCATTTAACAATTTGTGGGGACATAGCCACACCCTCGACTCCTGGACTTATGCTGTTCTCACAGAGTCATTGACAAGTGTGAAAGTTTGTACATTATTATCACAAACAAGTCTTATGACCACAGCAGCCATCAACACTTATGGAGACTTCACACTGGGGTCCTGTCCCAGTTGCGGGGACCTTGTTACTCTGTCCCCACCAGGGCCACCAGTGGGCTCAGCACATGCTATCCTCGAGCCATCCATTCCCACTCCTTATCTAGTCTCCTGCTGGAGACTAGCTTTCCCAACAACCTTTTCCAATCTGACTTCGACTAAATTCATCCATAACTTTCTTTAGTTTATCTCAAGTTCAGACACAAATTCTGTGTACCCGGACTGGCAGGCAGGGATTGAAAGCACAAAGCAGTGGTTTTAGAAGAGGGATGCCCTAGAGAAAGGACCATCACTACAGAAACTTGCTCCACCGTGTTTAGACCTCAGCACATGAGCATATCTAATCATTAATTATTGAATTTTAGGTAGTTGCTTTCAGTTTTAGGGCTGAGGATGGAACCCAGGTCCTCAAAAATAGAAGAGCACATGTTCATCACTGCATCAAGAATGGGAGTCTGTGGCTCGAAGTGTAGCTCAGCAAACAGAAAGCTCACCTAGTACACACAAAGCTCTAGATTTCATCCACAGTATCACATAAAGAGCAGATATAGTCGCGCATGCTTGTCTTGTTTGTTTCTCTGTGTAGTTCTGGCTATTCTAGAACTCGCTCTGTAAACCAGGCTAGCCTCAGACTCAGAGATCTGCCTCTCTCTGCCTCCTGAGTGCTGAAATTAAAGGTGTGCACCACCACCACCCAGCCATAAAAGATACTTTCTAAATTGCCCTGATTTTGAGGGCTTCTGGGAAGATCTTAGCACACAGGCATTGTAAAGCCTGAGTCACACCCATGGTCCAGGTGTAGCTTCCAAGACTCTCAGTAGATAAGCATCATCCCCCCTAGCCTACTGGGGGAACCATTTTGGACTCCAGTTCAGATGAGTCAGAAGGAGGTTGACTGCAGATCCAACAATCAACGGACCGTGACTGAGTACAAGACCTTGAGAAGAACTGCTGAAAGAGCCCAGTCGACCCTCAGAGAACCACATGAGAAAATAGCTCCACATTGCAGCTTTCAGGAGTCCTCATCTTCCACCTTGATGAAATTGTGGCTACCTTGTCTCTGCTGCTGTATGGCTTGCTCCAAGATAGCTAGCTCTAATAGAGACTTTAAAAGAAGTAAATAATT
>JADRCC010314069.1:0-29865 GCA_019843855.1 Hylomyscus alleni | reverse complement strand
AAAAAAAAAAAAAACCCATAAAGTTAGGAGTGGAAAGTGTTGAAGGAATAGGGTGATATGGAGGGAAACATGGGAAAATAGATTTATCATATTTCATTACATACATATATGAAATTCTGAAGAATAAAGGATATTCCAATAAAAATAAAAATTTAATAAAATACTTTATTAAAGAAAAATTTAAAAACCTATGGAAACAAAGAAGAAAAGGAAAAAAGAAAAAAAAGCCCTACTTCATTGTGGTAATTAGCTGGTAACTTTGTTTCCCTATCTGAATTCAATGATTGTTTTATACTTTATTTTAAAGAGTACCAAATTCTAAGTTGTACATATGGGCATATGTACCTATTTAGACTTTAGTTACAGTTTTCAACTAGTTTTCCAGGACCTATTGAAATGTTCTTAATGAAAACATTGACTTCTAAATGATAGCAAAGCAAAGGTTGGGGGACTACCACTATTTCAGTCTCATCGTTCACTCTCTCTCACAGTTAGGACAATTGTCCCAACCCTGAAGGAAACACAAGAATCCTGAAAGTTGTGGCACTTTGCTACTTTGACTGTGAGGAGGAGAAAGGCACACAGTAGATATAAGACTGACTGGAATGATTTCATAAACAATATCATAAGCTGCTGACTTTAGATCCAACAGAAAACTATAGAATTGGCATTTTAATGATCTATCTACTAGCTGTTTGGGACTTTGAAACAACTTCCACCAACAAAATTCTGTGAGTCTAGAATATTAGGAAGTGTAGATCAGCTTATATCACCCTTTTTATCTTAACATCTTTCAATCCATTATAAAGACCCCAAAGAAAATCTTCACCACAGAACACAGTTTCTAGTACTTCTTTCTGACATCTAAGACTGTTATAAGTAGCCCACTGAAGATGAACAGTCAGACACAATTTATAATCAGTTGAAAGTCTTTATGCCAACCTCCTGAGCATACATTCATATGTTCTGGGGGAATCTAGGTATGGCCATGAGTATCCACAAACTTCATCCTAGTATCTTGCTCAGGAGCCACAAGGAGCTTTGTAAAAACAAACAGTTCAAAGCAAGCAGTTTTAACAGAAGCTAAGATAAAAACAGTTATCTGGGAACAAGGGAATCCATACAAACAGGTTGTTTAACAAAATCTAAGATAACTCGGCTAGGAAATCTTGATATTTGGTTCCTACTATACAGCTGTGTAGTTTTCCAAGGAATTTTCCATCAAGAAGGTTAAATTCTGGTTAAGCATGAAGTGGCCTCAGCAAACATACAAGATATCTTTGCACTGTCTCACTCTGTCACTAGACATGTACTGTGCTCCAACCCAGCTAAAATTTGGAGAAACCAGAGTCCCTGCTTGGAATGTCCATAGCCCCTCTTACCCATCTCTACAATAACTATCACCATGTATTTTCTACCATGCAAGAATAACTCTTACTGTCCTCCAAAGCTTATTATTTACATTCTTGGTTTGACATCAGAGGCATAGTATATGTCTTAGGTTCTAACTATACTGCCATTATTATACTGAGCTCTAAAAGAATAAGAAGTATACTGAAAGTTGAGTTCTAGTTCTTGGTGGTTCTGGTTAATTTTTAATAAAAGTACATAGAATGTAAACAATAAAAACTTAAATCAGGATGATATTTTTATCATATTTATAAAAATAATAAAACTAAAACTAAATTCAATTTTATTACTAAAATGAGTGGAAGTTGTTCCTTAAGCCAATTTAAGAAGTAATTAAAATACCAATTTCCTCTAAACAAAAATAGATTGATTCCTTCTCTTTTCCACACCAGATCTCTGTGAATATAACCCTTTTTCCTTGTTAAATTGGGTACTCCCTTTCTCTTTTGAACAGACATGTCCCAAATTTCAGTATCCCTTCATCATTTGGCTCCTCTCTTGTTGCTCTTTGTTTTTATAACAATTTATGTTTCACATTTACTTCATGCCTTTTTCTTTTCCCTCAATTTAAACAAAACATAAGTATTATAGTCTTTTATGGCAGTATCTCATCAAAGCAGCAACCATAACTTCTAACAAAGCTTATTGTTATTATCTTTTATTCAGTACAAAAGATAATTGCCCTGGTTGAGTATCATGTTTTAAATGTTTATGCCTCAATGAGTACAAAGGCAATCTGTAAGAACAAATAATCTTAAATAATTATATATACAATTTAATATAGTCTATTTGTACATATTATACGTGTGTTTGTGTGTGTATGTGTATACAAGAAAGGAAGAGCTGGTCTCTCTGAGTTGGTGTCCTGAGCAGACCTTGGGCCCAAGCTCTGCAGCCAGTCCCAAAACACCCAGAGGAAGCTCCACTCCCAGGAGCTCTGACACTCTCAGGATCATAGGTGAGGAGGACCCAACATCTCTCCCAACATCTGGAGTAACTGGGACCTGCGGGACCAGGCACACAGGAATTCCATCAGCAAAGTGGCTCGGGTTCCTTCCAGTCTCTCTGGGCTGGTGTCCTGAGCAGACCTTGGGTGCAAGCTCTGCAGTCAGTCCCACAACACCCAGAGGAAGCTGCTGCACTCCCAGGTGCTCTAACAAGCTCAGGGTCACAGGATCCCAGAATCACTAGAATCACAGAGACAGTCTCACTCTGAGGAGTTCTGATACAACTAGGATCACAGGAAGGACTGACTCCAGTCAGATTTAGCAAGGACAGGTAGCACTAGAGATAACCAGATGGCTGGGGGCAATCGTAAGAAAATAAACAATACAAACCAAGGTTACTTGGCACCATCAGAACCCAATTCTCCCACCATAGCAAGTCCTGGACACACTATCACACTGGAAACACAAGATTCAGATCTAAAATCACTCATCATGATGATGATACAGGACCTTAAGAAAGATATAAATAGCACCCTCAAAGAAATACAGGAGAACACAGGTAAAGAGCTAGAAAGAGGAAACACAAAAATCCCTTAAAGAACTACAGGAAAACACAATCAAACAGGTGAAGGAAATGAGAAAAACCATCCAGAATCTAAAAATGGAAATAGAAACAATAAAGACATCAGAAAGAGAGACAACCCTAGAGATACAAAACCTAGGAAAGAAATCAGGAGTCATAGATGCAAGCATCACCAACAGAACACAAGAGATAGAAGAGAGAATCTCAGGGGCAGAAGACACCATAGAAAACATTGACACAACAGTCAAAGAAAATGCAAAAAGCAAAAATCTCCTAACCCAAAACATCCAGGAAATCCAGGATGCAATGAGAAGATCAAACCTAAGGATAAAAGGTATAGAAGAGAGTGAAGACTCCCAAAGTAATGGGCCAGTAAATATCTTGAACAAAATTATAGAAGAAAACTTCCCTAACCTAAAGAAAGAGATGCCCATGAACATACAAGAAGCCTACAGAACTCCAAATAGACTGGATCAAAAAAGAAATTCCTCCCACCACATAATAATCAAAACACCAAATGCACTAAACAAAGAGAGAATTTTAAAAGCAGTAAGGGGGAAAAAGGCAAGTAATATATAAAAGCAAGCCTATCAGAATTATGGCAGACGTCTCACCAGAGACTGTGAAAGCTAGAAGATCCTGGCCAGATGTCATACAGACCCTACAAGAACACAAATGCCAGAGAGGCTAATATAATCTCAATTACCAAAGATGGAGAAAACAAGATATTCCATGACAAAACAAAATTTACACAGTATCTTTCCACAAATCCAGCCCTACAAAGGATAGTAGATGGAAAACATCAACATAAAGAACAAAACTATACCCTAGAAGAAGCAAGAAAGTAAACTTTCAACAAATCCACACAAATGTAATTCCACCTCTTACAACAAAAAAAAACAGGAAGTGACAATTACCTTTTCTTAATATCAATATGAAAATAAATATTACCAACATATCCTTATTGATTGAAATCCAAAAATATGAAGAATTAGAAATTTGTTGATTGACATCCAATGGTCTGTCTAATTTGATGATTGGTAATAGGTCCAATATTGTACAATCTATATATACTTTCAGCTTGTGACAGTGTCTTGTGTACAACTTAATGGTCTTGAAATATTGCTTCTCCTAACTCAGCCTCTCTATTAGTAGTATTGTTTATTTCATGTTTTTAGACTATACTATGGTTTTCAGAACAGCTTTTATATTTCAAATGTATTTATATACCCAAGGGAGACATAGACAATTAACTTGGGAGGTGGCTTGTAGGAAAGAGAACAACAAAGAGTGAGACTGAATGCTTTGCTTGACATTTGTAGCTCTTGTATCAAGTTTGAAGAAGAGGACTTTATAAGTTACTCTTTCTCTGAGATGAATGCTTTTCCAAATTATCAGCAAATGAACCAGATTCTTACCCACACCTAATGTCTGTGCCACCCTCCAAGCAGAACCATTGTTCATTGAAACAGTTGGTGAATGACTTTATGGACCATCTTAATACATACACCATTTCTTAAATGAATGTAACCTGTTCTCTGTGGGCTGAGAATAAAGTCCCTCACTCAAGTCAAATAGTTTTGACTACAGCAGGAAGTCTGTATCCAAAAATCGTGCCTACAATTCATTTCTTGGCGTAGCAGAACTGTCAACTCTCAGCTTAGCTACGATGGAGGTAAAATCCTTTGGTGATTTGAGGGTCATTGAAGTACAGCTTTATTACAATGAAATCCAATGTCTAAAAATTGTTCTTATTTTGGGCTTGTACCAAAGTAAGAGCCAAAATTTTAAACTCTACTAAATACAAAACAAACAAACACACAAAAAGACTTTATATATTAATGTTCCTTTAAGAAAATACTAGTAGTGATGTATTATTTTGAAATATACAGTTAATATATTTTGAGTTATGTAAAATTTATACTGAGAAAAAGTATGTATTTTCAGTATTGCTGTAGACAAGCATCTACATAACACTGTTAAATTGATTGTTGTTTTATATCAAAAATAAATAAATAAATAAATAAATAAAAGAAATAACAATCCACTTACATGTCTACTCATCTGCCTCTACCCATTCTCCAGGTCCTCACTCCCCTCCCTTCCCCTAAATGAACCTGCTTATACTGGATTTGTTGCATGGTGTGCTTTCTCAGGGCCTTTCATGAGCCGGGAAGGTAATCTCTCACAATATTATATTTCATAACACCTACTCTCCTCGAATATTTGTTTTCTCATTGCTGTGATAAAGCAGGAAAACAAACCAAAAAAGAAAGGGTGCTCTTGTCTCACAGCTTGAGGGTTGATTACATCCCAGCAGGGAAAGCATGATGTCAGGAATAGGAAACATCTAGTCACTTTGCATTCATAGTACAGACAAAGTTAAATGTTCCTACTAAGCTCATTTCTTAATATTCAGTGTAGGACCACTCCATAGAATGGTATGACTTACATTTAGTCCAGTCTAGAAATTCTTTCCCAGAGAGACTCATGTCTTTATTCTACTTCCTGTTCACAATCAACATTAACCATCATCCCTGCCTTCCATTTACTTACCAGGATTATCTTTGAATATGAGAATCATTTATGAAAATCTTTAAAAATATTACCACTAAAGCAGATAATTGTGTCTTGATTGTTCAAAGGATGATGTATACCACAGATATGTTAAGACTGTAGCTATTAGATGAGCAATGTTGTTATTTTTTAAAAGCCATTTGAATAAATGGAAAGGCATTCAGTTCATCAAATTTTGAATAAGAATCTAAGTGGTACAATAATTGAGGAGTAAGTGTTCTTCTTCTCTTTCTGTGGGTATCATAAAAGCATTCTGACTTAAAGAACCTTAGGGGAATGGAGGGTTTGTGGTGCCATATCATAGTACATCATCATGGGAAGGCAGGGAAGGAACACAAGCAGACAACACAGAGCTGGCTTGCTCACAAGTTCATGTTCAAGGTAACCTTCTTACTATCCCAGGATCACCTGGTTAGGGACTGTACTGCTCACAGTGGGCCCAGGCTTCCTCTATTTAAAAAGCAATCAGGAAAATTCCCAATACACATGCTCAGAAGCCAATGTGAGCTAGGCAATTCCTCAATTGAGATTTCCCTTCAGAGATGATTGTAGTCTGTCAAGTAGGCATTTGGAGCTAAATGGGACAAATATTTTAGGTATTTTAAAATACTCTAGAAAAAGTTAACAATCATTTTCTATTCTTTATACTTGTTTTTCATAATATGACTATGCCAGTTAATTATATGTTATTTAAATATGTTTTGGATGGTTAATCAATCTGTATCTTGTAGTAAACTAGGTCACAGTTATAACCAAATCAAAGCACAATCCATCTCCGAAAATGGGAATAGCTCAAATCTTATATCTAGGACTCACTCTTGATCCTCTGGTCTCCAATAGGCTTGAACAGCTTTACTTCTTTGATTGTATGTACCTTTTGCAACACATGCAGCTTGCTCATTGGCTAACAGCAGCTCTACTCCACATTTGATGTTGTCCTTGGTACTAGTCTCATGGCCCTGGTGTCTTGAATATATCGGTGTCTCCACTTCAACTATGGCTTCACCTTCACCAGTGGCTTCTTGGTCTCTAGGCAGTAACCCCAACTCTGCCACACAGTGCCAAGTCCACACAGTGACAAAGTCCTCTCCATGACCTCCTGATACCTTCAAACTAAATACCATGTGGGAGTATCTTACATATTACTTTGTTTGGCTACCAGTTTGAAATGTACCCTTAGTTGCCCTCTGAACCTCAGCTTCTGTATAAAGACCCTAAGGCAGCACTTACCAGAGTATTTCACCTCAAATATACTTGTCCCTGGTTAACCACAGATGATAGTTCAGCTAACTAGCACTGATTGCCTCAATAAAACAGAGGCTTCACTTCAGTGGTCTCTTATTAGTCACAACTAATTCTTCAATCCCATCTTCAGAGGATGGTGTCTGAATTCAACATATCATGTAAATGTCTCTGATAAACTTTTACTTCAACCTGAAAATGCCCCAATCAGACCTCTATTATTTGTGTTTCTCCCCAAAATTCTTATCTTTCAACCTCCCAAATAATTCCTTGGAAGGAGGACATAGGCAGCCATTCTATAAAGCTGTGAAAGTAACTTGTGATGAAAACGTAAAAAGTCAATGATGCTGGGATCATCTTCGATCCACTCATAAAAGCCTTGGATCAAGAAGAAGAGATGGATCAAGAAAGAGCCTATGAGCAGTTCAGAGAGCAGAACTGGAGAAAGAGCTTTCCAAGCTAACGGAGACCCTGATGAATCTTCCACAAGCTCATAGGCTAGACATGGAGCTGCCGGGTTTGATAGTTGTCATGGTGAGTATCAACCCTTTTCAATCTGATCTTTCATTGTTTCCTCCCACATCTCCCTTTTGCAATTAGAAAGTTCATCATTGTTGTCATTGTATATTGGAAATATATAATTTACTATTTGGTTTACAGTCAAAAGATTGCATTGAATGTCAGAAGAAACTGACTTTAGGACTTTCTTAGAACTTTTCAAATTTGGAGGAGTCTTGAAGATGAAATTAAATCAGTTTCCATTACTTAATGTCCATGAGCCTTATGTTCATTTAGTAAAGTGGTGGTTGTAGTTTCTGCTACAGTATCCAGGACTACCCTAGCCCCGTGGAGCTGGCTATGTTTCTAGTACCAGGCATGATTTCCCTCTTGTTAAGCAGGTCTTCAGTTTAATTAGAAAGTCATTGGTTACCACCAAGGTATGCATGTCACTACTGTACCCTTAGGACTATTATACCATTCTGGTAATTGATCTAGTCTATAGGCATCATAGTTGTATAGTACTTTTGGTTGCTTCCCTCCTTTGTAAGCTTGCACAATCCTTTCTGTTTACTTTTTTGTCAACCTGACTCAAATTAGATTCATCTGGGAAGACGGAATCCCAGCTGAGAAAATCACTCCTGTAAGAAAGTCTGTGAGACATATTTTAATTAATAATTAATGAAGAAGCACCCAGGCCAATGTGAGTACTGACACCCCTGGGAAAGTTCCCCTGGGTTGTATACAGTAAGGGGGCTGAGCACACCCTGAAGAAGAAGCCAGTAAGCAGCATTTCTCTAGTCTATAGTCCAGTTTCTCCCTTCAAGTCCTTCTTGGAGTTTCTGCACTTACTTCTTTCTATGATGATCTGTGACCTGGAAACTTTAATCTAATTAAATATCCCTCCCCCCTTTATCTTGCTCATGGTATTTATCACAGTAGTAAAAAGCAAACTAAGATAAAATATCTATGAATATACTGGAAGAGAGATTAGGGAAGATTCTGACTATCCAACTCACATTCCTACAAATAGAAGCATACATGTGCACATGTGCTCATATACCTGGTAAAATGCACACTATATACCACACATACATATGAAAAGAAGACATATACACCCCATAACAAAGGAAGGCTGAATGAAGATGAGTACTAACATTCATCTCTTTTTGCTTCCTGATGAAGACAGTAGAACCATTTCACATTCTCTGAGCCATGCTTTCCTGCCAAGGTAGATTCAATCCCCTCTTAAATTTTAAGTCAAAATACCATCATTCTTCTTTAATGGCTTTTGTGGGATATTTTGTTGTAGGAATGAAAAAATATGGTAGATTAGGGCATACTTTCAAACCATTCTATGACACCATCATTATTATGATATCAAAACCTAGAAAGACATAATAAAATATAAAACATTATGGGAAAATACCCCTGATAATCAAGGATGCAAAAATTATGAACAAAACTTTGGCTTATTTAATTCCAAAACACATTAAATATTATTCAAAAGACTATCCACCATGAATACCATGAACATCATGAATTTGGATCTAACTTCATCCAAGTGACACAAGGATGTCTCAACATACACTACTCAAAAAATATGACACAGAATAAAGGACAAAAACCATATCATAAAATGTCTGACATATGTGATTATCTCAATAGGTGAATAAAAGTCATTTGATAAAATTGTATAGTTCTTCCTGGAAAACATTAAGAATTGAGGAATACTACTCAACCTAATAAAGGTTACATATGCTAAGGCAACAGTTAACATCATTCTGAATGGGAAAGATGAAAGTTTTCTACCTAAACTATGTAGCAAGACAAAAATTTCCTGTTTCAGCATTTGAATTATTTAAGAGATTACTAAAAGTCCTAGCTGGGTCAATCAAGCAAGATAAAGAAATGACAACAAAAATTGGAAAAGTCAAATTTCCTATTTCTGTAAATTATATGTTTCCTATAGAGTCTACAGACTCCATTAATATAGTTGCAACTACAAAGGGAATCCACGAATGTAATACACAAAATTTCAAATTGCTGTATGAAAGTTAGTAGCATTATTACATACCAATATCACAGTTTCTGAAATATGACTCAAAAAAGCAATCCCACCCTTAAAAGGCAAAATACAAAATACATGATAATAAATGTGCCCAAAAGTTTAAGTATCTCAAAGGGGAAAAAATATAAAAGGGAACAATAGTGAAATAAATTGAAGATTATAAAAAATGTTTATAGGGTTGAAGAAATCATGTTGGTAAAATAAATATCAATAATATCTCAAAATTTCAATGAAATCCTTGTTAAAACACCAAGACTATGCAACATTCAGATACTATGTAAAACAACCCTAAAATGCATACTGGACTATACACATATTTGCAAACATAGACATTCACCTGCACAAAAGAAAAATACGCAAAGTAACAACAACAAATACCCAATGAAATCCTACTCCAGAATGTACTATGTAGCTGTGGTAATCAAAACAGAATGGTATTATTTTAAAAAGAAACATTGCATAAGAGAGCAGAATATAAAGAACAGTATGAAGCCACATGTTTACAGGTAGTAAACCTGCTAAGAACACAAACTGGAGAAAGGCAAATGTGTTCAATAAATGATGCTGGGAAACGTGTCTAGCAGCATGAGGAATGAAGGTACCCGTCTCTTACCAGTGAAAACAATCAATTCCGTAGATATTTACAAATTAAATGGAAGACCTAAAACTATGGAGCATGTAGAAGAAAACATAAAAGAATGTGCAACAGTTGTTTTGACAGTACCACAAAACACAAGAAACCAAAGCAAAAGTTATAGAATAGGACTACATACAGCTAAAAATCCCCTTTATAGCAAGCGAAACAATAACCTACAAAATGGAAGATACTATTTCCAAACCACACAACTGAAAAGACTTAGCATCCAAGGTATATCAAGAATACAAAAATCTAAGTAAGAGCACTGGGTGTTCTTCTATAGGAACCAGGTTCAATCCCCAGCGGCCATTTGGTGGCTTCCAGCCACCTGAACTGCAGTTCCAGGAGATCTCGCACATTCTTCTATTCTCTAAAGTAATTACATACTTATGACACGTAGGCATATGTGTAGGTAAAACACCCCCACACATAAAATAAAGAGAAATAAATTTAAAAAAAAAGAAGTTGAAAGCTGGTACAACCCCTCTGGAAATCAGTTCCTCAGAAAATTGGACATAGTATTACCTAAGGACCCAGCTATAGCACTCCTGGGCATACACCCAGAAGATGCTCTAACATGTAATAAGGACACATGCTCCACTATGTTCATAGCAGCCTTATTTATAATAGCCAGGAGCTAGAAAGAACCCAGATGTCCTTCAACAGAGGAATGGATACAGAAAATGTGGTACATTTATACAATGGAATACTACTCAGCTCTTAAAATGGTGAATTTATGAAATTCTTAGGCAAATATATAGAACTAGAATATATCATCCTGAGTGAAGTAACACAGTCACAAAAGAACACACATGGTATGCACTCACTGATAAGTGGATATTAGCCCAAAAGTTCCAAATAACCAGGATACAATTCACAGACCACATGAAGCTCAATAAGAAGGAAGACCAAAGAGTGGGTGTTTCAGTCCTTCTTAGAAGGAGAACAAAATATGCATGGGAGCAAATATGAGGATAAAGTGTAGAGCAGATAGTAAAGGAAAGGCCACCCAGAGACTGTTCCACCTGGGGATTCATCCCATATACAGTTACCAAATCCAGACACTATTGGGATGCCAAGAAGAGCATGTTGAAAGGAGTCTGATATGGCTGTCTCCTGAGAGGTCCTGCCAGAACCTTACAAATACAGAGGCAGATGTTAGCAGCCAACCATTGGACTGAGCCCAGGATCCCCAATAGAGGAGTTAGAGAAGGGACTGAAGGAGTTGAAGGAGTTTGCAACCGCATAGGAAGAACAACAATATCAACCAACCAGATCATGCAGAACTCCGAGCAACTAAGCCATCAACAAAGTGGCTCCAACTGCATATGTATCAGAGGATGGCCTTGTCATGCACGAGTGGCAGGAGAGGTCCTTGAACCCATGAAGGCTCGATAGATGCCCCAGTGTAAGAGAACTGAGGGAGGGAAGATAGGAGTGGGTGGGTGGGGGAAGGAACACCCTCATAGAAGCAGAGCAAGGGAGGATGTGATAGGGTGTTTCCGGGAGGGAGGGAAACCAGGAAAGGGGATAACATTTGAAATATAAATGAAAATATCCAATAAAGAAATCTAAGTAATTTTTAAACTGTAATTTAAAAATTCTTACTGAACATAAATAGATATTTTTCTTTTTTACAACTAAGTGATTTTATTTCATTTAAAATAGATTTATTTTGATACACTATATTCTGGTTATAGTTTTCTCTTTTCATATTTCTCCAAGATTAGCCCCATTAACCATACATCCAAATCTCTATCCTTTCTTTTTCTCTCTTATTACAATACATAGGCATCTATAATAATAATAATAATAATAATAATAATAATAATAATAACAAACAAAATAAGAAGAAACACAAAAGAAAAAATAAAGAGCTGCATAGGAAACATACAAATGCTGAGACACACACATTTGCACACACAGAAAATCCATAAAAACAAAATGAAAAACCATAACATATAAGCAAAAGATCTCTTAAAAATAAGAGTAACACTTTACTTCTATCTTTAATCTAGCTTTATATCACCTCACTATTTCTTTTTTGCTTTTTGTTTTTTGAGACAGGGTTTCTCTGTGTAGCCCTGGCTGTCCTGGAACTCACTCTGTAGACCAGGCTGGCCTCAAACTCAGAAATCCATCTGCTTCTGCCTCCCAAGTGCTGGGATTAAAGGCGTTCGCCCCCACCACCCGGCTACCTCATCATTTTTTAAAAATAAGTTTGGGAAGGAGAAAATGAGAATATTCAGAATCAAAATCATTTTACTAAAGGTTGGGGGTGGGGCCTACATTCAAGCCATTTCAAAGAGGACAGACTACTGGCCTCCTTTGTGTGAGCTGGTGGAGGAGTCAGAATTTAAAAACAAAACCAAAGAGAACTAAAGAGCTCTGAAATCCATGAATGCCAGGAAATAACACCTTAGAGGAGAGAGAAAGACACAGGATGCGCTGAAGCTGTGAGCAGCCTCTATCCAGCCCCCACTGGGACAGTGAAGCAGCTGTGATTCTCAGAGGGATGAAGATGAGCAGCCCTATCCTAGGACAAGTCCCCAGCCCTGAGATCCACACAGCCACTTACAGCTGGAGGGGGACAGTGACTCCTCCAGCACTCAGGTCAGAAGCAGGGGGAAACCATATCTACCAAACAGCTTCTTGCTCCAGGGTGTGACTCAGAGGCCAGCTGACATCTAGAGAGAGAATCCATTGTTAAAAGGCCAGCTAGTCTTGGAACATAAGAAGGCTAGAGGAGAGAGTCAGAATTAGAAAACACTGGACCTTACCTAAAGAAACAGAGGAAGAACTTCAGAACCCAACAAAGAACATGAAAGAAAAGGAAATAGCAGAAAACAAGTCAGGATACCAGAGATGTAAGCCAAACAAAACTTCAGTTGGCAATTTCCTGGCAGGGAGAGAGGAAACGGAAGCCTCTCTGAAAGGTAACCATATGGAAACTGCACTATTCCACCTCAAATACCATCCACACACTTCATGGCCTTAAATACAACTGTGTTTTCGTGAACTGTGATGAATAGCCCCGTGGCAGAGAGAAATCTTGCTTTGCCATACTGTCTGCCAAAGAATATCAGCAAGATTAAAAGGGAACCTATTGCTAAAACTAAGCTACGTGGGTGCTGGAGATCAGGGAATACACACAGTTCTGGGGGCCTCAAGTCAGATCTCTCTTCGGTTAGGGAAGAACCAAAGTTCGAGTTGTGGAGATCAGGAAGATAGGCCACTAACAAGTTAAAAAATGTGTAGGGGCAGGAGGCAAGCAGGCTACAAGGTGCAGAAGGAGAAATAACCCAACTGCCTTTCTTAGTCAAGGTTTCTGTTGCTGTGATAAAACACTATGACCAAAACCGCCGTGACCAGAAGTTTATTGGCTTCCAGGTAGCAGGTCATCCTCAGGAATGCGGAGCAGCCACTGAGACAGAGACTGTGCTGCTCTGCTACCTTAGCCTGCTTTTTTTTATGCAACCCACGACCACCTGCCCAGGGATCACACCACCCACAATGCAATGGGACCTCTCACATCAATTAGTAATTTAAAAAGGTCACACAGGTTTGCCTTCCATAACTTTTTTTCTTAATTGTAGTTTCCTTTGCTCAGATAACTGTAGCTTGTGTCAAGTTGACAGAAAAGTAAACTAACCAGAAAAATCAAACCCTTCTCAACTCAACCCACAAACATGTCACTATTCAGTCACAGCAATGCATTTTCATGTGTCCCCAAGATGGTATGTTAATATTCATATCAACATATAGGACAATCCAACGTTTTTAAATTCCATATTCTTTACAAATTCAAACACCTTAATAGCTCCATCTTTTAAAAATATCCAAAGGCTCTTTCAAAGAGCAAAGCCTGTCTAAAAATTTCAGACTCTCTCTTAAGAGGAAAATAATAATTAAAACTAGAGCTAAATGCGTTCTTATATCGAGAGGGGAATCTTAGGCACAGCCACAAACAAATCAAGACAAACCCAAACTACAACAGTAGAAAAGCTTTCATGTTTGACTTCTAGGACTGACTCAGGATCGAATGTTAGTAGCGCTTCTCCAGCTCTGCTATCTGAAAACACACAGTGTGTCTTCGGCTCAGGTTGATGCCACAGCTTGGCATACTACTTATGGAACTGGCATCTCCAAAATGTTGGGTCTCCACTGAAACTAGCCTAGGTTTCACCCATAGCTTCTGCTAGGTCTTCTTTAGGGATACTAAGTAAGGTCTGGCCAGGCCTAAATTTCTTTCCACAACTCCTGCCCTGGAGCATCCACAGAGACTGTGGCTGCCACTTCACCCATGGACAATTCTAGCTCCTCACGGTGCTTCAGCTGCTTTCTGTGATTGCTTCATGCTTTCAAAACCAGTACCACCTGGGTGGATCTTAAAGGCTACCAAATTCAGCAGCCACAAATTCAGCTCTGGGCCACAGCTTCTGTGTGGTGACCCTGAGGAAATGCTCCAAGATTTATGATCTTCAGTGATGCTGGCCTCCACATAATTACAGCTCATTCTTCAGCCCCAGCTGACTCATATCAACCGTTCTAGTAAAAAAAAAAATAATGCTTCACTTCAGTGGTTCTGATCTCTTGTTAATCGTAGTCAGCACTTCAGCCCCCCCTTATGCCAGAACCACAACTTTTTAAATTCAAAATATCAACTGGCTACAACACAGGGTCTTTGCTTCTCTCTGAAATGTCATAATCCAGGCATCCATTGTAGCTATTTCTCCGAACATTCTTCACAAGTTCCTCCAAAACAGCCCAGTGACTACTGAGTACTTCATGGTTTTCCCAGCCCAAAGTTCAACTGTCAACACAAGGCAAGAACCTGGAGACAGGAATTGAAGCGAAGGCCACAAAGGAGTACTGCAACTGTCTTGTGCCTTGTGGCTTGCTAAGCTGGCTTTCTTATATAATGGAGGACCACCTGCCCCTACATGGCTCCAACTACAATTGACTGCACACTTCTGGACCCTCTGCACACTTCTGCACACCTGAACCTTCTCTTATTGATAAGAGAGGCGATTGATAAACTCTCACATATTTGTCTGCAGGCCAGTCTTATGGAGGCATTTTCTCAGTTGTGGTTCTCTCCTCTCAAATAATGCTAGCTAGTATCAACTTGACAAAAACCAAGCCAACAAAACCAAACTACCAGATCATCTGCCCTCAGTGATCAGAACCAGGAACCAGATTTCCTCAACTGAGAATAACCCTAGAGTCAGACAAAGCCTAGACCTAGAGTCTGAGGACAATGGATTTCCTGGAGAATATGTGACATCCCCATCTATAGTCCTTCAGAAAGGGGATTCATACTTAGGAACCCTTGAAAACCTGAAGACTGATCTATGTGGTCCCCAGTGTCAGCACTAGGGTTGTTTCCCATGCAACAACCTTTCTGCCAATGAAAACATTAGCCACCTTAGGAGTTGCAATCTTAGGGGTATCAGCATTTGGTATATAAAGAAGGATAATAGGCACAATTAAAGCTGTTTGGGAAAACAGCAGCCACATCTCCGATCCAGAGTCAGCAGTAGCTTAACCGGAAGGAACCGCAGCAGCCCACAAGTTCAACCACTCTGTCCCAACACCTCCCCGCCCCCGCATGCATATAACTGGCAGTCTCTAATATTAGAGCCCAAAAAGAAGCTGTTTCAACACTCATCTTTTAAAACCTCTAATGTAACCTTTGAATTTTACACATTTACTTAAATGTATTTCTTAATTTTTAAAATGATTTTGTCATTGTCCTTCATATAGTCATTTATCTTTGTTTATTTATTGTTTCCATTTTAGAGCACTATTTATTCTTTTGTTATTTTGGAGGGTATTTTGACTTCCCTTCCTCCACTAAATCTAGGAGCATTTTGATGTTTACTTATTTAATTTTTGTTTTAAAACAATTTGTAATTTGCACAACCCTTTTTACATTTATTTATCTACTTTTGAACTTTATATTATTTGGTTCTTTTCTTTCTTTCTTTCTTTCTTTCTTTCTTTCTTTCTTTCTTTCTTTTTTCTTCCTTTCTTTCTTATATGCTAATCTCATACCCTTTGCTTCCCCAGTCTTCCACACACATATAATAACATTCTTCTCTACTTTTTTTTTTTTTCTTAATAGGTAGGTCCACAATCACTCTAAGTAATTTTTAACTTTTTAGTACATTCCTAAATATTTGTGCCATTTTCACTTTTATAATGATGTTTGTGGGTTAGAATTAATTTTAAGCACATTCATGTATCTTGTGGTTTGATGTGAACACTGGTGCTTTAGTTTGCTGTCTGTTTGCTAAGTCATGCTAGGCTTTAGTTTTCTTTCTGTTTGCTAAGTCATGCTAGGAAATGAGCATTAGAAGTAGGCTTCTCAGTTTGCTGTCTGTTTGCTAAGTCATGCTAGGCTTTAGTTTGCTAAGTCATGCTAGGCTTTAGTTTGCTGTTTGCTAAGTCATGCTAGGCTTTAGTTTGCTGTCTGTTTGCTAAGTCATGCTAGGAAATGAGCACTAGGAGTAGGCTTCTCAGTAAGATGTCTCCTGCAAAAACTGTAAATAAAAAAAGAAAAACAGGCCTAAGACAACAGTTGAGGAATGCATACACAGAGGCACAAGAGACATGACAAAACAAGCCAAGGCCTCTAAAGGACCACAATTGCTAAGTTACTTAATTCAATAACATTAAAACATAGAAACAGCAAGATTTCAAAAGTTTTCAGCAAAAATCAACAGGGACCAGGAAGAAAGACTCACACAAAGCAGATGAATTCAATATGGGACTGGACAAGACTATATATATATATATATACATACACACACACATACACACACGCATATATATATATATATATCATATCATAATATATATATATCATAAATGAAAATAAATAACAAAAATACAGTTGAAAGCATCACCTATAAACTATACTAATTAGAAATGAGGCTATCAAAGATGGAAGACTAGGCTGATGAAATATAGCATTCAAACACCATTACGGACATAAATAAATAAATAAATAAATAAATAGATACAAACATAACTGCAATGTCCAATAAGAGTGGATTATCATCAACAAACCAAACCTAAGTATCCTCACAACAGGAAGATCTGATATAAAGACTCAGAACAGAGAATAGAGACTCTAATTACATTGTAGAAGAACATTTCCCAAATCTCAAGAAAGAAAGACTTTCAAATACACGAAGCACTTGTTATAGTTGTGACCTTACTAAATCCTTGTAAAGGAAAAATGCAAGGTTACTGAGGATTTTTTTTTCTTCTTTTTTTCCAACTTGACATAATCCTAGACATGTCAGGGGGGAAAGAATGCTAATTGAGACAATGCTTTCATAAGATTGGAGTCTGTGGACAAGACTATGGGGATTTAAAAAAATAGTGGTTGATATGTGAAGACTCAGCCCTTTGTAAGTGGTGACACTACTGGACAAATAGTCCCAGGGTTATATAGGAAAGCAGGCTAAGGAAGTCAGGAGGACCTAGATAAGCTGTGTTCCTCCATGGCCTCAGCTTCTGCCTTGAATTTCTGATACGACTTCCCTGGATGATGGACTAAATCTGTAAGATAAAATAAACCTGTTCTTCCCCAAGGTGTCGATTAAAACAACAGATAGAAAATTATGACATAGATATAATATTAGACCAATTACTAATGAGTTATACTTATGGATTAACACAACTCTAAACCCTCATTAATGAAGGTTCTATCTATTGTTTGATAATAGTGACTAACAAAGAAACTGCAGTTGACTTAGGTGCACAGAATAAGAGACTAAAGATGACTTCTTGATTACATTCCCTTCTTCCAATTCTTCAAATGTTTCTTTTTAAATGAAGCTACAAAATATATTGACCATGCTTCAGTAAGTATATGGATCCATACTCAAGAGTGTAAGGGAAGCAAAAATTAGACTCAAAGTTTTATTTTTTAACAGGCACAATGTTAAGTGACCAACAAAGTCAACTAACCTGCAACCTTGGGGCTCTCAGAGTCTGCATCACCAACCAAAACACATATCCTGGCTGTATCTAGGCATCCCCTCACATGTGTACCAGGTGTTCACCTTGGTCTTCACGTGGGTCCCAGACAACTGGAACGGATGCTGTCTCAAAACTGTTGCCTGTAAATGAGCTATATTCTTCGAGCTGGGCTGCCTCATCTAGTCTCTATAGAAGAGGAAGCACCTAATCCGGTAGAGACCTCAAGTGCCATGGTGGGACCTCACCAGCTCAGAGAAGAGGAGGAGAGGGAATGGGGGATGAATTGTGAGAGCGTGTGACTGAGAGGGGGGCAGTGAGCTGTAAATAAAGTAAATAAGTTAAAACATTTAAATTAAATTAAATTAAAAAATACTTTCTTAAATAGCCTTTGAATCATTAAGGACCAAAGGAAGAGATTTAAAAGGTTCGCCGGGCGGTAGTGGTGCACACCTTTAATCCCAGCACTTGGGAGGCAGAGGCAGGCGGATTTCTGAGTTCGTTCAAGGCCAGCCTGGTCTACAGAGTGAGTTCCAGGACAGCCAGAGCTACACAGAGAAACCCTGTCTTGAAAAACAAAGCAAACAAATAAAAACAAAAAACAAAACAAAAACAAAAACAAATTTAAAAAAAAAGTTTCTAGGTTCAATTCTAAATGAAGGTATAACTTACCAGGACTCTTGTTCTATAGCAAATGCAAGTTCTAAAAGAAACATTCATAGCTATATCACGTATATTTAAAAAAAATCTAAAAATGTCAAATTAAAAACCTTACATCTCAGTGTCATATAAAAAAGAACAATCCACAGCAGAAAACAATAGATAACAATAAATGACAAAGAACAGGATAAACATAAATATAATGGAAACTAAAAGAATATCAGGTGTGTTTCTTAAATAAAATATTTTCACAAGTCCTTAACCAATCTGAACATAGACAGTGGCTATGCCATTATAGATTCCAGGCAAACCCAGGGAAATAGCACATCGGAAATATAAAAAATAGTTAAATCTAAGAATAAGTTAAAATACAAAGAGAGAATCTGGTTAGGGTCAATAGTGTACAGTCTTCAGCGTCAGCCCATGAGGAGGCAAAAATACCATTGCTCTTTGTTGCGGGAATTATGAAAAAAAAAATGAATCCACCCCGCAAACTCGCTTTCCCGCTGGGCCACATTCTTGTGCCGATACTGTTCGGCCTCAATGCTAAGTTCCAGCAGGTTTTTGTTATTTTCTCCCAGCACTACAACTTGCTCACATGCAACTCTTTACACACCCCCACAATCATTTATCTAAATAGTGTCTAAGACCAGGTAAGTAAAGCATGACTCTTAATGCTTTAATATCCAATCAGATTTAAATAATAATAAAATCACAATTTACAAGATGCCAATACAATAATTTCAGAACCAAATAATAAAGACAATAATCTAACTCAATTTATTTATTTTGTAAAACCCTTTGTGGGGTCTGGCTCGTCCTCATCGTCTGCCTCCAGGACTGACGACCCCCTCCTGCTCCTCTGACCTTTTCCCTCCTCCAAGTCTAGCTCCTCCTCTCTACTCCTGTCCAACCACAGGCCTGTTGATGTGATTGGACAGAGAAAATGCCTTTCTCTTGTCTTTGCGAATATTGACTTTCTGGAAGCTTTTCACTGTGGTTCTTATCGGATATCTTCTTGTATGCTAGACAATTTTGGTTGCATGTGGCTGCAAATCAACTCAAAGGAGTATAGTATATATACAAGAAGAAGAGTAATTTGAGAAGAGATCTGAAGAACAAGTGGTATTGAGTTAGAATTTGTTTCAAGTGTCTTGGATTCAATCCATGAATCTGTTCTTGAACTTCTCTGTCTCTGTTCTGCTTTCCTCTGAGATCTCTTTATTTTCACATAAGCACACTTATTTGCTTGCTTGCACGCTTGTGGAGCTGATCGTGGAAGACCACAGGTGCTCTCCTCCAAGACACATTCTCAGAGGTTCTCCAAATGTCCCATTTTTACTATGATCTCTTGACAATGTTTACATGGTTGTTCTTTTCTATGATGTTCATTTGAACCTATCTGGCCAAATACCATATGCTCAATCACTGGGGCCATGGGTATGGTGATTTTATTGAGTAGATTCACACCATACGATTCTTACATGGAGAATGTGGCTCTCAACTGAGTAAAAGAGAAGGTTGATTTTGTAGAATATCTAAACTGATGTCAGCTAGACTGTATTCAATTGTATAATTCTAACACCACCCTGGAGTCCACACCCTTGTTTCTTTCTCCCAACAGATATTATATTTCTCTCTTCAAAGGTCCCAAATGAAAGCCCCAGAGTATCTGTTACAGCATTACTGTCATAGCCTGGGAAATTCAAGAATGACGTCAGAGAGTCCTTTCACTTACCCCACTACAGCATGTGTTTGAGAATGTTCAGTGATGGGATTCATTAGTATTCTTACATGATAGTATGTTGGGTAAAGGCCTTCAAGGTTCTCTGTTTAATCCTGAGCTTGGATCTGACTCCTCTTGGCATTTTATCAGTTTGTTCTAATTCTTACTGTGAACTCTCTCAAATAATTTCTATTACAAGCTCTATATAATACAAATTCATGTCTTTCATGAACTCTACATTGACAATAACATTGAAATTCATACCCAGTTTCCAGCTTTTGTGGTATTCCATTCTCCTGCTCATTGTTTTTGTTGTTTAGATTAGGGGTTTTGTAGAGTATATCTGTTATGTTTTATTTTGATGATCCCAGAAAGTCAAAAAAGTTAAAGTGCAGCCAGAATTAAGTGAAGAGTTAGTTTTCCTTTGCACAGTCAGTCTTTACCTGTTGCTTTGAATATTAAGAACAGCAGAAGTAAACAATCTCAGCGGATGAACAAAGCTATTTCGAATTGCCATATATGCTTCCCTTCTTTATTGGATTGTGTTGTTTTACCCTAATACAAATAAACAAGCATTTTGAGTCTCATAGAGAGCTCACTCTTTATAATCTGTGAGGCTACAAAAATTTTATTTATTACTGCAAATGGTTGGATTCCTGCTTGTGTGCCATGGGAACTGAATTTCTGTTCCAGTGTTTTGGCACATCCTCAGTATACTTACCTCTGTAGGAGTGGTGTGTATCCACAATTATGTTATTTGAAAAGAATCTTTGTACTGGAAAATCCCATTGAGATGTAGCATCGTGTTTCCAAGGGTGCCTTGGGACAAGAAAGAATGGGGCAGTAATATACAACCACTTGGTTACATCATTCATACCAGAGAAATTATCATCCTACTGCTGACGGGAACATTTGTACTTCTCCATTATCAAAGATTTTGCAGAACTGCTCAGCCCCCTCTATTCATTTCATTCCAGCTGTTCTAACACAAGGAAAGAAACAGATTGTTTCATTCTCTGAACATACATTAAAAAAGGACAATGCCATCATTTGGGGGGCCTTTGAAGGGATTTTTGCTCAATTTTAACTGTGCTTGGAGCAAGCTCACTGCCTTGTAACAAAAGCATGAAACTCTGTGGTGACAAGCAAGTCAAAGGCTGAAGAATCTGTTAAAAGGAAGAAGCCCTAAATGTTCAGCATAAACAAGAGGCATGAGAAAGGAAGCGGGGGAAAGGTAAAGGGGACCGTGAGAAGGAATGCTTGCTGGCCAGCGCCGAAGCCTTTCACAATCCTCTGGGAAAATGCACTTGAAGCTTCCAGCACTCTTTCCTGATTTTGTCCTGCATCAAAGAACCACAGGCTTGCTGTCGCTGGAGCGGACATTCACTGACTGTGTGTACAGACTAGGGCTTTTCTTTGTGCCAAAATACTAAAATTATTCTTCAACAATATACCCATCTTTCTTGTTATATTTATTCTACAGGAGCATATGCCTTGATTTCTTCTTGGGAATCCTTCGTTTTTTTCCCACTTCTTCCCTGCCTTGTCCTACATTCTGAGTACACAGATATCTGTCACTTCTCATGATCCTTGCCTTTCAGTACTATTATTCTTGACTCACAAATACATCAACACACATTGCCACTTACTTTTTCTACAGCAATGGCAGAAAATGAAAATTAATCACAGAAGCTGTACAATACATAACTGAACTCTCTTCGGTATGAGCTACAGGAAATCACTACCAACAAGGCAGAACTGAAAAGCAAGATGAAGTGTGTTTTCACAATCTAGACCAAGAATGTCAAAACTTACTGATCTAGATGTCTCTATAAATAGTGCCTTGATCTGACTTTGGGGGAGAACATATTTTTATCCTTGCTCTGGCGGATATAATAAAATTGATTCTCAGTGCAGTATTATGCAGAAGACACTATTTTATCTGTAGCTTGGGCTTGCCTTTTATTCCTCAAATGAATGCAAATTCAGTACTTAAGGGCTTATAAAGGTCCCAATTTTCAGACAGATAAAAATAATGTGCAGCTTTATTGTAGACTGAAGAAAGGAATAGAGACCATGAACATATTCCTCCTGTCTCTATTGCCGCCCATAAATAGTATCTGCACTAGTGTTAGGTGGAGATTTTGTTTTGTTTTCCAACGTCTGAGTGATTGCTCAAAGTTTGTACTTCCTTCTAGATTCCTTTTGTCCTCTGGGCAGCCTGTTGGATCATATCTGGTCTCAGCTTCCTGAGAATCCTAATGGCTCTGGCAACTTCACTGTAATTTAACTCACCTAAAAGTAATCCTAGTTGTCTAATTCCTAGTAGAGTATTTAGTGAAATGCTTTCCCTCTGAAATTAGACATGAAGATGTATTTATCTAGAATGTTCTCTCCTCTACATAAAATAGAATAAGTTGATTCCTGGTATGGACCAATATTCACAAAAATACCACAAGACTTATTAAAGTAAAATAAATGAACACAAGCTGTAATTTGGGAATTGAATTTATTCTAGTCAAAATCATCTTAATGACAGTGAGGTAAAGCAATTTATTGTTTGAACAGGTTAGTCATACAATGGGTCTGCTATTTGTTACTATTACAAAATTACTGAGATTTCTAATTTAAAGGGTGAAAAGGCTTCTTTTGATTCACAGTTTAATTGAGCATCCTGGTCAAGATTTGATAGATTCGTTGCTTTGGGCATTGGGGTATATCACCGTACACAGTAGGAGAGAGGGGAAATTGCCTGCCTTACGGTCAGAAAGCAAAAAACCAACAAATATACAAGCAAATAAATGACTTAAAACAAAAAGTTAAAGTCCCATAGTTTCCTTCCAGAGTGTCTCATATCCCCAGTGTCCTCCAGGGTCACATGTCCTCAGAATATCCCAATAGCACTGCATTGAGGAGCCATGCCTATAACACATGGACCCTGGATGTGCACCTGACCACAGTGCAGGTAAGCTCTCGAAATGCTGGCATGCATCTTTGTTTCACGGTCTAAAACATAGTATTTTTGTGTATTATCATCCCATAGGTTCTTGCTGCCTCATAAAGAACAGTTGGGTTCGGTCTATTCAGCCTAGGCTTCTTAGCATTTTCTTACTTCAAACTGAGCAACTAGGCCTTAGAGAAACGGTTCTTGGGGTAAAGCCCCCGGACAGCAAGCCCTATAACCTTAGATGGATTTACACAAGACTTACATGGTAGAATGAGAGAATCAAATCATAGCACGTCTGACTTCCACTGTGTGCCCTGGCACATGCACACCTATATGCATACACAATAAATACTTGGGAGACTATTTTTTATGATTATTATTTCTATTGGATAATTTCTTTGTTTACATTTCAAATACTGTCCCCTTCCAGGTTACCCCCCTCAAAACTCCCTATCCCCTCTCCCTCCCCCTGCTACTATGTGAGTGTTCCCCTACCCACCCTCCCACTCTCACCTCCCTGCCCTTGAGTTACCCTACATTGAGTTATCCTACACTACCCTGTGAAGTAACCTCCACAGGAACAAGGGCATCTCCTTCCATTGATACCCAACAAGGCAATCCTCTTCTACATATGCAGCTGGAGCCATGAGTCCCTCCATGTATACTCCTTTGTTGGTGGTTTAGTCCCTGGGAGCTCTAGGTGATCTGGTTGGTTGAAATTGCTGTTCTTTCTATGGGATTGCAAACCCCTTCAGCTCCTTTAGTCCTTTTTCTAACTCCTCCATGAGGGACCCCATTGGAGGTCCCATGCTCAGTCCAATGGCTGGCTACGAGCATCCACCTCTGTATTGGTAAGGCTCTGGCAGAGTCTCTCAGTAGTCAGCTATATCTCCTGAGAGCAAGTTCCTTTCAGCAAGCACTTCTTGTCATCCACAATAATGTCTGTGTTTGGTGATTATATACGGGATAGGTCCCCAGGTAGGGCAGTCTCTGGATGGCCTTTTCTTCAGCCTCTGCTTTAAACTTTGTCTCCATATTTGCTCCCAGGTATTTTGTTCCCCTTTCTAAGAAGAACCAATCCACCCACAATTTGGTCTTCCTTCTTCTTCTTGAGCTTCATGTGGTCTGTGGATTGTATCTTGAGTTTTGGGGGCTTTTGGGCTACTATCCTCTTATCAGCGAGTGCATACTTTGTATGTTCTTTTGTGACTGGGATACCTCACTCAGGATGATATTTTCTAGTTCTATCCATTTGCCTAAGAATTTCATGAATTCATTGTTTTTAATAGCTGAGTACTACTCCATTGTGTAAATGTACCACATTTTCTGTATTCAATCCTCTGTTGAAGGACATCTGGGTTCTTTCTAGCTTCTGGCTATTATAAATATGGTTACTATGACCATAGTGGAGCATGTGTCCTTGATATGTGTTGGGGAATATTTTGGGCATATACCCAGGAGTGGTATAGCTGGGTGCTCAGGTAATACTATGTCCAATTTTCTGAGGAACCACCAGACTGATTTCCAGAGTGGTTGTACCAGCTTGAAATCCCACCAACAATGGATGATTGGAGGTAAAATTTTGGCTATCATTTTCTCCTAGATATTTATTTTTCCTCAAGTGGCACACACAAATAAAAATAATACACATACATACAAAATAATCTAAAACCTCACCATGAGTTTCTCTAATTACTTGAGACATTTCTGCCTCTGATATCTGGCATCCTCTGAATTCTAGCTCACTGAGTTGCTAATTAAAATCCCATCATGAACGGGGGAGGGACTCTCAAAGCCCCACCTTGATCTGAAGATCTATTGGCAATGGATGACTGCCTAGAAGGAACAGTGAGGTGTTTTTCCCAGAGGAATAACTGATGGTAGGCCATCTATGCTCCAGTGGACTGCCATACACATGCTGGAAACAGTACTTTAACAAACTTAATAATTGGATGGCAAAATGAGGACATGGAGATGGAGGGGAGGAGAGTGTGCCCTGGGAGAAGTTTTGCAAATATGATTAAAACCCACTACACACAGGTATGAAATTTTCAAACAGTAAAAGACAGAGGCATATGTATATTTATTTTAAGCTATCCCTTTAAATCTGTATGAACTCCTCAGAGCCTTTTCTCCTTAACCTTTTACCTTCCCAAAGCAGTCACAAACTTTTGATTTTGCTTTGTTTTGAAGGGAAGCAAGGGCTTATGAGTCGTAAAGAAGGGATAACATGTGCAGCCAAGTTAAGTTTAATTTGTTCTTTGGACATTCCTCTCTTCATGCCACGGTGACCACGATATCCCTAGATCCTTCTTGGGTCATGATAGAAGCTACAGAAGACCTCAGAGTGGATTTCATTGGAAGAGGGTAAATGAGGCAAATATTGTTAATTGGTAGGGGTCTATCAGGTTAAAGTATGCACAACCACCAAAACTTGCAACCTTAATGTCCACCTTCATTGCAAAGAATCAAGGTGCTAATGAGCTGAGGTATCTAGGATTCCTTTTTCTAAATGGCCACAGTGTGTTTTCACTTTGGTCTCAAGAGTGTTTTCCACAATTACTGAGCAAGGAAAAAAAAATGTATTGTTGCAAAAAATAGTAGAAATCCTTTTTCGCTGTCTTTAGATTTTATTGCATGATTTTCAAAACTGCATGTGTATTTAAAAAAAAAAACCTAGGGAAAAACCCCCCATAATTACATGATGTGAAGATGTAACTTTGTTTTTCAAATTCATATCTACTCCCCTATACCTCACTATAATTCTCCTCATATTCCCCACATACATCTACCTCTCAACTCTATTGCAGTTGCTTTACCCTCTAAAAATGATTTTCTTTCCCCTAGCACCTATCAGCTCCCTTCAGTAAGTGTCATATGGGACCTCGAGATCATCCACTCCCTCTATGCTAGGATTTGGGATGACTTACTCTTCTGTAGGTCTTGTGTGGGTAAGCATAACCCTGAGTTCACAAACAGGATAATGATGCTACATCTGAAGTCAGCATTTCATAGCACTCTTCCCCTAACTCTAAGTCTTATGGTTTTTTTTTTCATTCTCTCTTTCTCAATGTATCCTGAATCTCAGTGTTCAGGGGCTTAAACAGACGTTTTACTTAAGGCCAAGCACCCCGTCTCGTCTCAGCATTTACTAAAGTTATTCGTCTCTCCATTAACCCTTGTCCATTACAAAAGAACGTTTCTCTGAGCAAGACTGAGAGTACCCTAGATCTCTGGGTATAAACATAAGTATCTAGAAGGTATGTTGACAACATGCCCATACAATGAAATTACAATAGCAGGTACTACTCTGAGGCCAGTGACTCTCCCTACAGAGGGCTTTTGGCCAAGATTACAATACAAAGCATGAAAATCCCTTCTATCAAACAAGCCCAAGATTTAATCACAAAGCAGCTTGTTACCACATAGAACTCTTGCTATTATTGGATCACTGGGTGTGTCTTACCTGCCAGGTTGGTATTGAAGCATATAGGGTCTACACTGGTCACGACCACTGAGGTATTTTCTCCCCTAGGAATCTTAAAAGCTCTTTCTGGCATTAGGAAAGCTAGCCAGAAGATTTTCCTGATTGGTTAAAGAATGGTTTCTCTAGGCTTTAGGTCACTAAACCACAAAGAAAGAGAAATTGGGATACACATATTAGCGAAAATATGCTTGTCTTTCTGTGCCTGAATTATCCCACTCAATAGACATTTTTCAAGTTCCAGCCATTTACAATGCAAACGCCATATTATATTTTTCTTTATGGATGAATAACATTCCATTGTGTACTTATACAATATTCTTCTTATCAATTTATCTCTTGATTTACATCATTTTAGACCTTAAAAACAGTGAATAATCTCTACAGCTGAGCTTTCTGTCCATATACATCTGAACAACATGTCAGAAGAGCCATTGCCTCTCATCCTTCCTCATGGAATCCTCATCAAAAGTGCTACCAGTAGCTAGGTACTTACAGTGAGGTCTTTTTGTTTCATTTTTGTTTTTGCACTTGATTTGTGCTCAGTAAGCACCAATCCTGACTTACGAAATATTTCAGATATAACAGAGAAATTTCTAAATTGAACTTCTTCCTACGTTTAGTCTGGTTGAGCTAGATTTTAAGCTTGATAATTATGTGACTTTTGACACTTTCTCCTTCCCTAGTTCTTGCTTCAGCACTGTGGAGAGGGAGGAGCACGAAACATGGTAATGCTTTTGTTCCCGCAAGCTGCTCACAGTTGCTCACTTATATGTGATGGTCAGTGCTTGTGAATTTGAATGGACTTACTGTTAAAGCGTGCTTTACACTCCACCCACACTATGAGTCAGGGCTAACTGGAGCGTCCATACTGACCTATTGCTAAACCTCAGTCTAGAGTTCTCAGTCCACAGGTGTAAGTACAGACTCAAATTCTGGGTGGGCCTGATACAGGACGCTGGGGAATTACAGTAAGAACAGCTCCCCGATGAGGCCTACTGTGCATTCTCTCCAACCCTGTAAAAGAGCTAGAGGTAGAGGGCGAAGGTTAAATTTTGAGTGTTTGTTTTCCTCATGACAGTTCGTCGGTGCTGTATCTCCAATCACTAAAGGTGAGCAATAATAAAATTAGAAGAATTTTACAATTAATACAGAAATATTTAAATTATTTCTGCTACTCCTCCATGACAAAACAGGAACAGGTGGAGAGACAAATATAATGTCATAGAGATAGATAGATAGATAGATAGATAGATAGATAGATGATAGACTATAAATTATGTTCAGAGAGCTATCTTTCTTTGACAAAAACGTTCCAAAGTTATTCAAAAACAAACTTCTGACTGATGTAAAGACTAGAGGAACTTTCATTAGCACCCATGATTTTCAGTAATCACACTGTCTTCCATTCCAGCTCCTCTCATACTTTTCATATTTCCATTAGTGGAACCCCAGAGCTATCTAAAATACAAGGAGGACTATCAAGTATGCATACAAGAGAGAACTAGAGTAGAACAGGAGTCTCCAATAATTAATATGAGCCAGCATCACTATAGCAGCAAAATTATTACCCTTTCTTTTATTCACATCCATCACATAATAATAAAATCTGGCCAATTGTCTCCAGAAAAGTTTGTGAATAACATACTACTCAGTGCACATACACCAAATAACTTGTAATCTCTTCCTTCAGACCTTCCTTCCCAAGGCATCAGGGCAGAGGTGGTTAGAGAAAGCATAGCTTAGGTATTTCTAGGGGGTGCTAGAGTTTTAAAGTCTAAGGGATAAGCAGGATATGCTGTGCCTTGTGCTACTTTCGTTCAGCACTTTCTGAATTGAGTAAGAAGATGGCCTGTTAATATTTAAGCTACTTACTGAAAGTTACAAAGAATATGAACTTACCTAGGCAGGAATATGATATGCTTATTGGAACCCACAGAGTGAAGTAAAACTTCTCCATGTGACCCTATAATTCTGAAATCAGAACACAATTCCACTGTGAGGACTGGAACAACAGTCCACAGCTGTTTCCCCGAAGGGGGAGAAACTGATTCAACCTTTGTCCTACCGACTTCCCTTCTTTTATCCCTTCAAATGCTTTCCAAAATGTTTTGAAATATCTTTCCTGAAATTTTTCATCTTTGTTAATATTCTTGTTTAGTTTTTCAATCTACTTAATATGATATAAATTTTAAACAACCTTTTAATGATATCAGTAACCCTTACTTGCTCGAGCATACATATTCAGTCTACTTCTAGAGCCTGTTCCTCTCTAGTTATATTCTCTTCCATTTAACTCAATTAAACTACAGAATATTGGAATCAATAGTTGGTTTAAGACAATGCTAAGGGCCCAGACCATTATTTCACAGATTAGGAGGAAAAATCAGAAAACTACCTAAAACCCCTTGCAAAACTTTGCAACTGGACTAAGACATCCGTAAGTCTTGTGGCAGGAGCCTCATAGTTACATCACATGACAGCATCTGGAGTTTCTGTCTTTCCTTAGAGAATCAGAGTGTACAGATAAAAAATGCAGAATATGTTTAGATGAGACCAGATACTGTGCTCTGGAATACTGATCTGTTTATGTCAATGTTGGCCTGAGTCACACAACTTTACCAGTTGGAGTTCTAGTTTCCTCTTTAAAGAATGAAAGTGTCTGACTGCAGGTTCTTTCTGCCTTCTAATCTTTTCTCACAAACCTCTCAGAGCATCTACACTGACTATGGCTTGTTTACAATGAGATGGTGACATCATCTCTCTGCATGTCCTACTCTTTTGTTTGAGCATACTTTCAACCCTACCCTTTGTCCATTTTTTGAAAGTCATAGACGTTGGTCGAGTGTTTGGAAAACTGCTAATGAATCATTCCTAACCTAGACAAGAATTACTCTATATGGGCATGGTTTGTGGTTCTTTAATCCCAGCAAGGAAGGAGGCAGAATGTTGTGAGTTCAGGGAGGACGACGTGGTTTCCATATGACTGTCAGGCCAGCCATGGCTATATAATGAGATTCTATCTCAACAACAATAACAACAAAACAAAAACAAAACACAATAGCAAAAAAAAAAAAAAAAAAAAAAAAAA
>JADRCC010314043.1:0-10631 GCA_019843855.1 Hylomyscus alleni | reverse complement strand
AAAAAATGTATGGTTCAAAGAGTAAATGGGCACCAGGAAGTGCAATGGAGCTAAATCTTGTGGTCAAGGAGATAAACCGGTTAAGGGAATACAAAGAGTCTACCCCAGATGAATTTCTGTCCAGACAAAGTAGTAGAAGCCTTTAATTCCAGGCAATAGAGGCTAGAAGATCTCTGGGTTCAAGGGCATACTTGTACGGAGCAAATTCCAGGTAAAGCAAAGCTTAGGTCCAAGCATGGTAGTACACCCGTTTAATCCCAGAATTCAGGAGACAGAGCCATGCAGATCGCTAAAGTCAATTTACAGAGCAAGCTCCAGGACAGCCAAGCTTAGGCAGTGAAGGAACCCACTGGAAAATAGAAAGCTGGTGATAATGTAATGTAAGAAGGGGACCATGTTCCAGCCACAGAAAGTAGCAGAACTAGGCAGCTTCAGCCATTTGGCTCTGGCTTTATAGTCAAAAAGAGAAGGAGACTACTGGAATAATTGATGCTGTTTAGCTGGAGCTAAGAAATTAGCAGTGATTAAGAAGAGACTAATATCACTGAGGTAAAATCTTCTGGGTTGTATGTTCTGAGAGCACAAAGATATTATGCTCCAGAGATAGCCAAGGTTATACCTCATGCTGCAGCTGTACTTGGTAACACATAAGAGTCATGCAGGTAGTACTGGCTCTGAAGGCATGAAGGGGTTATGAAGAGAAGCAGAAGCCTTGTACAGTGAGAGGTCAGAAAAGGTCATTGGTGAAGATGCAGCCTCAGTTGCAGTTGATAACCCAGGACTGATGAGGTCGTGCAAAGAAGTTGAGTCTTGGTACCTTGAATAGAACCTATGAGAGGTTATTGGTGAAGCCTACTTGCAGTGGAAAATCCCAGTATACTGGAGATGCCAGTACAATGAGATGACGACCAAGAATAATAGTAGTAGTGGATCAGAATCAACTTGAGTCTAGAGTGTTAGAGAGAGCAGAGCTGGAGAAGAGACCCAAGCTTTGGAGGAGTCCAGAGGATCATGAGTGGATCTCTAACACTGGAACAGGGATCTCTGAGTTCAAGTTGAATTGGAGATTTCAAGACGATAGAGATGAAAGCCATGAGATACATGCCAAGGAAACTCCTTGCAGAGATTGGATCCAGCCCAAGAGAACAAAGTTTGTTGCTACTGAGAGCCTGATGTGCCAGCAGTAGTCAACAAGGATGAAAAGTATGGAGATCTGAAGGTTGCTTTGACATCAGACATAGACAATTGGAGTTTGTAGTTTGACCAGCTGGTTTTCTGTCTAGCTTTAGTCCAGTATTTCCTAACCATCATGTTTTGAAATGGTAATGTACATCCTGTATGATGTTGGAGGTATGTGATCTGCTTTTTGATTTGATTTCTTAGAATACATTTAAGCAACAATGAATTTATGAAATTCTTAGGGAAATGGATGGATCTGGAGAATATCATCCTGAGCGAGGTAACCCAGTCACAAAAGAACACACATGGTATGCACTCTCTGAAAAGTGGATATTAGCCCAGAAGATTGGAATACACAAAGTACAAACCACAAGAAACTCTAGAAAAAGGAAGACCAAAATGTGGACATTTCATTCCTTCTTAAAAGGGGAACAAAATACCCATGCAAGGAGTTGCAGAGACTAACTATGGAGCAGAGACTGAAGGAAGGGCACTCCAGTCTGATATAGCTGTCTCCTGAGAGGCTCTGACAGTACCTGACTAATACAGAAGTAGAGGCTCACAACCATCTACTGAAATGAGTACAGGATCCCCAATGAAGAAGTTAGAGAAAGAACTAATGGAGTTGAAGGGTTTGCAGCCTCTTGGGACAAACAACAATATGGACTGACCAATGCCCTCAGAGCTCCCAGGGATTCAACCACCAACCAAGGACTATACATGGTAGGACTGAATGTGCTGGCAGCATGTGTATAGTAGAGGATTGCATAGTCAGTCATCAAGAAGAGGAGAGGCCCTTGGCCCTGTGAAGGTTCTGTGCCCCAATGTAGGGGAATGACAGGGCCAATAAGTGGGAGAGGGTGGGGTGGCAGACATGGGGGGGGTAACAGGGGTTTGTTCTAGTTGTTTTTATTTGTTCATTTAAAAAAATAAAATAAAGTAAAATTAAAAAAAAAGAATACATTTAAGCAATTGCATGAATCTCAGAAGAGACTTTGAACTGTGGACTTTTAGCATTTTTGAGAGTATTATATAGACTGTGGGACTTTTGAAGTTGGACGAAATGTATTGTGCATTATGCTATGGCTAGGAATGGTCCCCATAGACTCACATGTTTAAATAAGTATATGGGGGCCAGCGAGTGGAACGTGGTAGTTTGAATATGCTTAAGCCAGTTAGTGGGAGGTGTGTCATTGTAGGACTGGAGTTTGAGAGACCCTCCTCCCAGCTGCCAGGAAGCCAGTCTTCTCCGATTTCCTTTGCGACAAGATGTAGAACTCTCATCTCCTCCAGTGCTATGCCTGTGTTGGCCCTGCCATGCTTCCTGCCATGACAATTATGGACTGAACCTAAGGCTTTAGTAAGACAATGCCAATTAAATGCTGTCCTTTATAAGAACAAAAGAAAAAAGCACAGTGAAGCTATAACACGCTTTTAAATTAAGAAAATAACCCAACTCAAGAAGAGCATGTAGGGCCATGCATAAGAAACTTTAAATACAAGCATTCCCAAACATAGATGAGGAAATGAAGCTCTTCATGGAGTTACAAGTCAAATTAAGTATTATGTGCAAGAGTTTCGTTCTGTGTTTAGTGCAGTAACTCCTAAAAAGAGAACATAGTTTACTATGTCACATTGATTCTGAATGTCTTAGAAAGAAAATCTCTATAAAAACAAAATGGGAAAAACAAGGTTATAAGGGCACATTAAGCCTATCACAAATACAAAAAGATAAGGTTTTTTTTTTTTTTTTTTTTTTTTTTTTTTTTTTACTGAATGATGTCTTATCTTTTTTCTGTCAGCACCAAATTCAACCTTGTAAACTTCTTAATTTCTATTTTTCAGATCCTGAAAATTTCACTTATTACATTTCAGATAAAGTTTTAAAAAGCTTACGAGTGGGAATAGTGAAGAATTAGCTTATAAAGTTAACAAGAGATGACATTGAATGTCAGGTTGGCTTATTCAATAAAACAATGTAAGTAATAAATAAAATAAATTTGAAGATTAAAGATATTTTTATAATATTTGCTATTATAGGTACATGAATGTGAATATTAATGGTGATTGAACTGGAAAACTATAATATGATAAATTACAAAAGTATGTATTTTCACATTTTTAAAAAAGTTAAAACACCTTAATTGATAGGAAATTGTCATACTAAGTAGGAAACATGAGAAATACACACAAACACACACACACAGAGAGACACACAAACACAGAAACACACAGCTGAGAAGAATTTAGGGCTGGAAGAAATGTAGGCAGGATATTGACTGCTCCTCTGGGTGTCACTAAACATGGACACTGGTCTCCATCTCTCTCATTGTCTTTCTTCATTCTGTCCTTGTACCAAATTATTTAATTGTTTCTTCAAAACATCTTTCTTCAAGTTTTAAAACAGTCTGGACTTTCTTATTTTTTCTTTTTTTCTTTTTTTCGTTTTCCAAGACAGGGTTTCTCTGTGTAGCCCTGGCTGTCCTGGAACTCACTCTGTAGACCAGGCTGACCTCGAACTCAGAAATCTGCCTGCCTCTGCCTCCCAAGTGCTGGGATTAAAGGCGTGCACCACCACTGCCCGGCTTGGAAAATCTTGTAAATTGTATATTTTTTAAAATTCCTAATGATAGTTAGTTCAATATACCTCTCAAGCTGTTCTCCATGTTGTAACTTTTTTTTTTTTTTTGGCTTCTGATAATGCTATTAAATACCTTCTATTTGGACTTCGAATTGTTGGTTATAACACTTCCCTTTCTCCTTAGTATTCTTCTCCAGTCCATAATAACCCTTAGCTTAGGAATATATAAAGCAGCATTCTTTCATTGGTCAGGGGAGAAGGGGCTTCCACAGTGAGTTATTGAAAAGTACAAGTTTGAATCCCAACAAGCACACACACAAGCATAGTTAGGAGATAGGTTATTTTGCCCCTCAGCCTATGTAGATGTTTCTTAAAGAGGATTTAAGACTCTTTGAAGAGTTCTGTTTTCACTGCACTGTCTCAAATTATTCCCTTAAACTGTACTTCCCTCTCTCCCTGAAAGACATTCTTTCTCCCGTTTCTTAATACTGGAAATGGGTGAAATCAATGCTAGACATGGAGCCGCTTTTTCCTCATGTTCGGACACGGTCAATTTCACAATGAATTTTCCTTTGGTCTGTTTCCTTCTGCACGCACAAAATCATTCTAATTTTGACATCAGTTCTGACAATTATATAAAACCCATATCCATGGATAGCCTATATTTTCCATATTTTTGAGATTTTACCTCTAACATGCTGTCTACCCAGTGGTTTTTCTCTGCATGTAGTTTAAGCACAAATCACTTTTGGAATTAGGCAGTATGTAAATAAATTAAATACCATAAACTAATTCCACAAAGAGAGCTGGGCTGGCTGGCAACCTGCAATGTCCTTCGGAACAACCGGTTTCTTGTAAATTATATTTGGAGAACTATTAATCTTGTTCAGTGCATGACTGTGATGTTCTATGCCTTTTTATACCTGTAGCCTCTGTGACATAATATACTTCAGTCCAGCAGTGCTCCGAACACTAAGGCATTAATACATTTACCATCAGAAGCTATTTTATTTCATGCTTCACATGCTCAATGGGTTTGACCTTTTAAACAGTATTAATAAATGTCATAACTGTCTCTGACCTCATCATCTTTAAGAGAGACTTTTAAAAGCACTGCTGAGAGGCATAAGATTGAAAACAATAATTAGAAAGAAACCTCTGCACTTCAGTTTAGAGAATGAAACAAGTTGAACAGCAGGCTTCAGCTGTGTTATCTGGGGTTTAGGTTGTATCAAGCCGTTCCTGTGGTTACTGTGGTAGAGAAAGAAGCAAGTGATTCTCGGGGTAGCTAGATCCCCCTTCTTTGGCTTTCTGTATCGATTATGCTATCCCACACGGGAATTGTGAAAGAAACACTAAACAGGACTTACAAGTGAACTCCATGATTTTGAGTCTGTGTAATCAGGGATTTTCATTTAATCATTAATTATTCTGTACCATTTTTTTTGTTAGAAGTTTTGAATAAATTCAATTCATTGACTGGTGTGTTTTATATATATATATATATATATATATATATATATATATATATATATTTGGAAAATCTTGATTCAAAGAACCTGGTGTTACAGTTGATGCAAAATAGGCCTCAAATTTTTGTCTCTATTTTAGAGGTTTAATGACTCAAAAATGTACATTGGCTCCATCAATCTGTAGAACACCAGTTTCATAAATAACTGCTATAAAATGTATGTCTTATTCTACTTTTATCAACTTTATGTATGTCAAATAAAACTGCATTAGATTAAAGCACAGTTAAAGAGATGAATATTAAGTACACCAGTGTTTGAAAAGAAAACATAAAAATGGCAATTTCTGACAGTTAAATACTTCAAGCTGTGTTACAGATCAATCTGGAACTGAGTAGTGAAAATTGCATTTTAAGTACATCTGATTCACTTAATCAGGGATACTTCAAGGAGCATATATCTCAGGATACATGGCACTCAAGAACATTTGCTAAGACACAGCTGCCAAAAATACCTAAAATGGGTTATTCTCATTAACACATTTTGTATTTGCATTTTCAGACAATTAAATACAATTAATATTAATCTGCATTATTGTCGCTACACCATTGTCAATTTCAGAAGATTAAAAATACAAAAATTAGTGTTTCCTAGATGAACCACAGCATTTCCAGAAGGATGAAAAGTATTCTAGCCCACTGAGTATAAAATTAGATTGCTGCATGACTGTGGCTGGCTCAGAGTCTGAGGTCACGATGACTCTTCCTTATGCTAAGCAGATGACATGTCAGAATAAAATCATAGCCTGGCTTTAGTTATGAATCTTAAATTAGGTGAGATAAAAAAACCTTTTGAAGTGTCATGTAGTATGATTTAAGTACATATCTCTTTATTCTTAGCCAGGATACCGGAAATATTATTATATACCATGAACACAACCTGAAAGCTAAGCTAACTTTAAATGAGTTTGAATCCATCTAATGGCCTCTGTGGAATCTTCTCATGTCATTGGTTCAGTGTCCACACACCAGTGAACTCATGTCCTGTGTGCTGGTTATTTTTAATATTATAGTTAGTAGACAGCAAACAACACAGAGCCAACAAGGAAAGATTCATCTCTTTGTACATAACTACAGTGTTGTTTCTTATTTACAGTCTTCACCTTAAATGTTAAAGCAAATTTCATTTGGGAAAATGACAGGCCAAAGATCAATGAGACATGAGTTTGGAACTTATAAATAAAAAATTCAACTGAAAATTTGAAGATTAAAATTTACTGTCTCATCTTCATATATTTATGCTGGACTCTTCAGAGGGTGCTTACCTAACTTCAGGAATGCAGGATATGAAGTGTTCAGGTTGTGAACATTTGCATGCCTGCTATCGTTTTCAGTGTTGTATAAAGTACAAAAATCCTTATTTTTTGTTGTCCTGAAACTTGTCATCATCATATTCTTCTTTGTATTTAAACAATTATGACCATTATGTAGTCTAGAGTGTTGCTAACATTTCATAGATAGTAGCCCAGTGACAACATATGTTGTCATACTTCTGCATTTTGACATAGTTGTCTTTTTAATACTATTCTCTTCAAAACGAAGAACTTCAGAGCTCAAACAAGGAATCTCCATACTTTACTGTTTCAGTAAAATCTTTACTGAAAAACAATCAAAGCCAGAACTGCACACATATTACTTTATTGTGATATCTTTTTCTCTTTCCATTCTTTTTTACTTCTTTGATCCATTCATTTTTGGAAAATTATATTAGTATATAAACACATGTATGAATACATGTATGAACATAAACTCATAATTTATGTATCAGAGCAATATTACCTAGTTCTGATGCTGCCAAATTTTGAAATAAGGAATGTGTTTTATCAGAAATCCATTCTATTTATATTTAATTTAATATTTTACAGAGATAGGTCAAGTCTATTCTTGTCCCTAAATAATTTTTATATTAATAGAATATTAGCCATGATTCCAAGCTTCACTTTCACATATCCAATTTTCCAAACTCCTAATTATATCTTCCTAATTAATTTCTACCATTTTCTTCTATAAGATTTTAAATGTGTTTCATATATTCCTCTCCTGCCAATTAGTTGGATTTATTGCTTCTATCACTTAAAGAAAATTAATTAATGTTTCCATATATCATCCTTTGAAGGTCTTTTTAATAGATCTCCAGTTTCCTGTCAAGCAAGATCTAACATGCAATCTTGGGTTTAAAATAGATGATGATAACTAGACTACAGGATTTTGTAGGACAGAATACTTGGAGGAATTTTTAAAATTAGGATATTTAAAGTCATAAAACTTCTTTAAAATGAGAAAGACTATATGTCAGGCATTAAGGGAAACAGAAACTTGAGTATCAAGAATTCTTAACTACAGGTTCCAAATGGTTTTGTCTTTGCAGTGTCATTTGTTGCAGTCTGATTGCAATTTGTAGTCCTTGGGTCAGATTACAGTTGCTATATGGTCCCAGTGAGCTGGGAGTTTATCTGCCACTTAAGTAAGTGCCAGAAACACACCATCCATAAGTCTGGGGGATGGTCACTCCAGATTCTAAATTTACCATTGTTTTAATCTTGGACTTCCAAATTTTAATAAATAAATGCCTGTTGTTTATAAGTCACATTTTATAGTATTTTATACTATATAGTCTTTAGGATAGACTGTATGTTATATGTAATACGAAACAAAACTTTTCCCCTCCAAGCTGGTTTTAGTCATAATATTTGTGTCTAGCTATAGTAACTTCTATTTTCTGGAACATGTGTTTGTACTACCTGATTATTTTAATCCAACAAAGTGCATATCCTAAACAACTAGTGTCGAAACACATTTGTTGTGTTAAATCTTGAATTTATTCCCACAAGAATCTTGGTCATTGTAATTACATAGTTATACCCTTAAGGTGAAAAATATTAAATATGCAGAATGTGTTTGATTAGTGATGAAAATATACATTGGCCCAAAGACATTAGACATTCGTTTGGGATCTTCCTAAAAACTAAACATTACATTTCTGTGTGCTAAATAAATGAAGGTCTGTGCATTTCTCTGATATAGTGATAAATGTATATCCTTTTAAAACCTTTCCCAAGAATTTTTTGGAAAGGGGATGGGCTGAAGATGGTATAAAGGGAGACAAGGAACAATAGAGCAAGAGGAGTTGAACAGGGGAGGTGACAGAAGGCCAGAGTACATGAAGTGACAACGCACAAAAAAATACATGCAAAAGCGCCATATGTAAAACTACTATTATATAGGCTTTTTAAAGTACATGCACTTACATATAAAGTTATCTTAAAATTACATGCCTTATGATGGGTTGTTGGTGTAAAATGTCTCCCTTAGACACCAGAAACTCTATAATAATAAAGCTCAGTGTTGGGCATGGATTACCTCTTTTTGAGTTGTTGGTCAATGGATCTCATAACCACTTCCAAATTAAAACATTAAAAGTACTGTCATGGCTCCTAATTACCCTCTCCTACTTTATGGCAAGCCTGTGTTGCTGAGAGCACCCCCTTGAGCCACAGGAAGTGGAGAAATCATGCAGGTATTCACCATGAAGCCTCATTCCTACTTGATAGCATTCATAGAGTTACAAGTTGCTGCTCAATAACCCAAGAAGAAAAATAATCAGCATCTCACCCAACTGTAAGCACTGCAAGCTACAATAATGACTGGTTTGGTGAGATATGCTATTTGTTTAATAGTAGTAAAAATGTTATGGTAATAACATCGATTTTTGGTTTTACACTAAAATCCGTTCTGTAAGATGGAATTCATCCCTAGAACCATCAACTGTGCCAATAACTTATAGTTTACTAAATCATAGATCCTAGAGGAGAACCTAATAGTATATTCTGCAAAATGGAGATAGTAATAAGCTACCTTCTAATTGCTTACCTTTATACCTATAAATTAATGCAACTCTCAATACTCACCAGAGTAGTGCATACGCAAACACCTCCATATATATCTATAATATATCATCAATATATATTGATCATCAATATAGATATATATCACTGTATCTATATCATCAATATCTATATCTATCTATCTATCTATCTATCTATCTATCTATCTATCTATCTATCTATCTATCTTTATATTACCTATCTATATCTCTATATGATTTTCTCCCTCCCTTCCTCTGTCTCTCTAGTTATTTTAAAATGAGTTACCATATATATGGGGGGTAAAATGCCTCCTCTAGACATCATAAACTATAAATTGATAAAGTGCAGTAGCAGGCATAAATTACCTCTTTCTAAGTTGTTGGTCAGTGGATACCATAATCAACCCCAAATTAAAACATTATAAGGTACTTCCTTTTTTCATATATATATATGTATGTATGTATATATATATATGTATGTATGTATGTATGTATATATGTGAATACATATATATGTATGTAAATACACATATATACATATATATGAGAAAAAGTATATATTGCATTTTATTAACCCTCACATCATAGGGTAACCCATTTTAAAATAACTACAGAGAGAGAGTAGGAGAGGGACAGAAAATCATATAGAGATAGAGACATAGGGAGAGAAAAACATATAGATATAGAGACACAGATATAGAGATGGATAGATAGAAAAATAAGATTGTAGATATTTGTACTGGTTGGTTTTGTGTGTCAACTTGACACAGGCTGGAGTTATCACAGAAGGGAGCTTCAATTGGGAAAGTGCCTCCCTCTATGAGATCCATCTGTGGGGTATTTTCTCAATTAGTGATCAAGGGGGTAGGGCACCTTGTGGGTGGTGCCATCCCTGGGCTGGAAGTCTTGGGTTCTATAAGAGAGTGGGCTGAGCAAGCCAGGAGAAGCAAACCAGCAAGAACATCTCTCCATGACCTCTGCATCAGCTCCTGCTTCCTGACCTGCTTGAGTTCCAGTCCTGACTTCCTCTGGTGATCAACAGCCAAATGGAAGTGTAAGCTGAATAAACCCTTTCCTCCACAACTTGCTTCATGGTCATGATGTTTGCGCAGGAATAGAAACCCTGAGTAAGACAAATGGTACCAAGAATGGGGTATTCCTGTGACAACCTGACCATGTTTTGGGGAGGACTGTGGAAGGACTTTGGAACTTTGAGCTAGAAGAGTCCCTGCATGTTAACAACTCTGTGGGATGTTCTTGTAGGAGTTTGGAAGATCATGTTGAGAATAGTGCAGAGACGGAGGCCTGGCTTGTGAAATTTCAGAGGGAAGATTAAAGACTCTTATCAGGGCCATGTTGCTTTGATTGTGAAGATTCTGTGGTTCTGGTTAGCTGGGGCTGAAGTATCATCTGTGATTAACAAGATACCAGAACTACTAAAGTGAAAACTTTGTATTACTGGGACTATTGATGCTGGT